>JZKD02S0413530.1:377-18021 GCA_000966675.3 Picea glauca
ATTCACATTTTATCCTTTAATCCCCCCCCATCCCACCCTCTATAGGGGGGGGGGAATTAAAGGATAAAATGTGAATATAATATATTCACATTTTATCGTTTAATCCCCCCCCTCCCACCCTCTATATAGAGGGTGGGAGCCTCTATATAGAGGGTGGGAGCCTCTATATAGAGGGTGGGAGGGGGGGGGAATTAAAGGATAAAATGTGAATATATTATATTCACATTTTATCCTTTAATATTCACATTTTATCCTTTCATTCCCCCCCTCCCCCACCCTCTTTGGGAGGGTGGGAGGGGGGGGGAATTAAAGGATAAAATGTGAATATCTTATATTCACATTTTATCCTTTAATTCCCCCCCCCTCCCACCCTCTCTATAGAGGGTGGGAGGGGAGGGAATTAAAGGATAAAATGTGAATATATTATATTCACATTTTATCCTTTAATTCCCTCCCTCTCCCACCCTCTATGCCCTAACTCTTTTATCTTCCTGCCTCTGTGCTATAACTGCTTTGCCTAACTCTAGCCGGGGATAATCATAATTGGAATGGGAAGAAATATTTAAGCGAATGTGTACTAACAATAGAGGTAGGAAGTTGAGTAACTCCCCCCCACCCACATATGTGGGTGGGGGGGGGGCATTAATAGAAAAAGGGAAACTAGGGATATGCTATTTTGATTTTTAGTAAGTTAAAATTAATAAGGTATCATGAAGATAACAATTATAGGGGTTCTTAAAGCACATAAGCATTTTTAAGTAATGCCAAGACTTGCGTGAGAGAGGACATTATTGCTTTAAATTGGTAAAGCTTTTGTTAGGTTTACTATTTCAAAAAATACCTTTGTCTCACAAATAGTCAATGTAAGATTAGTACACTTGCTCACACTCTTCTTCTTTCTCCCTCTTTTTATTAGTCCCTATCGTAGGCATAAAGGGACTATAGCAATCGATAAATCGTTGACCTCGTATTAGATTGTGCATGGACCACAGATGTTTTCATATTATCTATTGTTGGAACAAGGGAAGTGAAAACATCGATTTTTATATAATAGAGAGTACCATGTTTGTCAAGATTTGATTGGACGACATATTGGAGGTCTTATTGTCAGCTTCGCTATTCCCAATGTTATATATTTTGGCATATCCAAAGTATTTGATCATATATGGTCTTTTTGAATCATATATTTTATTATGGATTGGTCGAAGGTGGATTAATGCTTGCATTAGTTCGAATGTTTCCTTTAGCATTTTCTGCTAGGTAGAATACATTCTCTACCATATTACTATGTGTGAATTTTTCTTTATTGTTGCGTGCTTCGAGAGAACGGGCCTGCCATGATGCATTTTTTCTTAAATGCTTGCACAGAGTCGCACCCTTCGACAGTCCTGACAGTCTTAAGTGTTTACCTAATAGCTCTGGCAATCTTAAATGTTTATTGTATAGATGCGTTGCAATACAGTTTCGTTCATGGTCGACATCATTGCTTCAGTGGTCGATGCTTGTTTGCTGCTTCGTTCCATGATTCTTGTTCTTCTTTGATTCAACTTTGCAAAGTTGAGGTCCTGAAGTTGTAGTTTGACCTCTTCGTGGTTGTTCACCGGTTTGTTGTTCTTCAACTTTGCAAGGTCGACATCGCTGCTTTAGTGGTCGATGCTTGTTTAGTGCTTCATTCCATGATTCTTGTTCTTCTTCGATTCAACTTTGCAAAGTTGAGGTCCTGCAGTTGCAGTTTGACCTCTTCATGGTTGTTCATTGGTTTGTTGTTCTTCAACTTTGCAAGTTGTTGGACTTGTTGTTGCGGTTTCCAGTTTTTGGGGCCGAGTTGTTGTCGTCCCTCGTTGACGGGTAAGTTTCCTTGTTGTTGCTATTTTTCAATGGTGGAAGTCCCTGCCTCCAAATTATGTTGCACACCATCTTTGTCTGTGCTCTTAATTTATGTTCCTGGAAACTATGCATCTTCATATGCCGGCTATGACGTCCATAGATTTTTCGAAAATTGCAATTCAGAGGGGTTTATTAATAGTAGTTCGAAGCGGTCAGAAGAGGGAACCATCCAACGTGGTGTAGACGCAGGGAATGCTTTTATTCTGTGGGTCGAAAAACTGCGTCCACCTGTTCTCTTTCTATTGAGTAAATTTATGGTGTTATTTATTTGCGTTGTTTCTTTT
This sequence comes from Picea glauca, assembly GCA_000966675.3. NCBI lineage: Eukaryota > Viridiplantae > Streptophyta > Pinopsida > Pinales > Pinaceae > Picea > Picea glauca. The sequence continues at coordinate 2,549 of JZKD02S0413530.1, forward strand.
GTTTAGTTCACTTTCCAGTGTGGGTTTGTTTTCTTGTCGTCTGCTATGGGGACTAGGGGGGATTGAAGTTGAGAAGAAGAAGGTTGAAAGATACATACGGGGATTGGTAGCCAGTTCCGTGCTTGTAGTTTTCCTATTTTGCTTTCCTTTTTTTTTGCNAATGGATTGATAGATTATTTCTTGAGCTATTTTAAAAATGGCGATGTTGAGGCTTTGGAGTCCTATGAATACGAACTGGAATATGATTTTCTTCAGCAGTTGCATGGAATACATGATGTCGCTACATATTTTTCAAAGATACGGTTGTCTGCATCTCCAATTCTGCCTGCACATGAGAGGGGACTTTGGGGAGATACATTTTCTATATGCTAGTTGTCTAACTGGCTCAACATATCAGTTGGAATATGGTCATTGACAAGAAAAACAAGATATCTACTATTCAACAAAACTACATCTGACAATGCATATTGCATCTTGTTCCATGATGTTGATGTTGTCAGTGGTCATTATGAACCACTATTGTACAGAAAAATGTCCATATGCAATGTTGAAGGGCATCATATTTACTTGTTCGTCATTTGCAAAGACCTTGAATTGTAATGGAAACAGATTATGCATCGCATAGATTGCCATGGTTTATAGCTAGCAACAAATGTTGTGTCTAGCTGTGGAGATAGTCTATTCAACACAATTTGTTGTTTAGTGGCAGCAGAGTTCGATGTGCAGTCGTTACGGCTTTACACTATACAGTCCTTTTGCAATGCAATTATAGGCGACAACCACCAAGCTTTTAGGTGCTTGCATCAGCACCTTTGCCCATATCTCCTAGAAAAGATGTCGGCAGTTGGAAGTTGGCAGGAATACCTTGTAAACATGGCGCTTCCATATGAAAAAGGGAATGTGGACGGTTGCAGATTCTGTTTGCAATGGCTCTCTATGATATTCATAGTAAATATCCAGGTTTGGTCGGCCTTGCTAGATGGCACTATCCATTCCTGGTTTACTGATTCAAATTGTGATCGAACAATTGACATCCTCTCATTGAAAACATATACAACACATATCCATTATGAACCTTTGCTTGGACATATAGGTGGTTCAGGGTTGAATGTCCATGCTACCGAAATGGCATCAAATCTGCATACGCATGGAATGCTTTTTAGTGAGAATGAGACTCCTCCTGGTTGCGATATGTCCATAGAGGGCTTGAACAAAAAAACCATGCGTGGAATTCATTGCAGTTGTGATGAGGCCATATAGGGCTTGAACAAAAAACATAGAGTAAGTTATCACAACTTGAAAAAAATTATGCGTCAAATTCGTCCCACTTGTGATGAGGCCATACAGGCCTTAAGCAAAAAACGTAGACTAGTTTATAAGAACCTGAGTTAGAGTGAAATTCATCCCATTTTTCATCAGCTCATCATGCCCTTGGGCAAGAAATGTAGAGTAAGTTACCACAACTTGAAAAAGGTCATGCGCGAGAGAAAAAAATACATTGCTACGCTTCCTTTTAGAGAGAAACTCACATATCACAATCTAAAGAAATTTGTTCATGCTGAACATAACAGAAACAGGTACGGTCGCATATCCCATAATGCTCATGCAACTGTGACATCACGCGGTCTAGAAGCAACACCATACAATACTACTAATGAAAACCAAGAAACGGTTTCTACTCATACTTCCCTGCGGAAGAAAAATGCAAGACAGACCTACATGAAATAAATTAAAGTCACTCCTTCCATTGCATGTGCAATTTGTGAACAATTGAATTTTTCAAAAAACACTAAGTCTTTCATGCCTGATTTGTAAGCAGAATACCTCTGCTTGACAGGGCACGAGAAACCCTTTTCCAATGGCAAAGTTTGTCTTCCATGCAAACGGTCACTTGAAAATGGAAAACTACCACAGTTTGCAACCCCTGACCAAATAAGATGTAATACACCACTACCGGATGTAAGTGCACTTATAGAACTCGAGGAGAGACTTGCGTCTCTACGAATTGCATTTGCTCAAATTAGACCTTGGGGCTATAAACGACCCTACATGGGCTTAACATGAACAATTATTAATGTGCTTATTCAGCTAGATGTTGTGCAAAAAGCGTTGCCACAATTCATTAGCAATACAATGACAATTGTTGTGGCTCTGAAAAGACGCTTGCGATATAGAAATGCCTATCAGATAGGCAAAGTGTGTGTGCATGCTATTATGAAAGCATTAAAGGAATTATGTTCCAGGGCCCTGTACAAAGCACAAAACATTTGTATAAATGGCAACTGGAACAATGTTCTTGCAGAAGAGGATGGCAACTCTGCAAACACTCTCGAAAATCCTAATGAATTTAATACAAGTGATGAATCGGAGAATGAAACACCTGTTGAGACATTGGTGCATGGATTCATTGATTCACAATGCATTTGTGACTTGTAAGACAAAATTATTGAAATTGCACCTACCGAGGGCCAACGTCCACTTGGAATATTCCAGGACAAATTCGCTGAGGAAATGAACTTTCCAACACTCTTCTATGGCGATTCACGTGCCACTGATATTACAGAATGATTTAGTTATCATAAAATAGTCCGATGGGAGTTGCTACATTCAAGCAATTACTTCTCCTGTCACATAACAAATTTGTTTTTCAAAATAATGAGCATAATAATAGAGCAAGTTTTATCCTGCATGTGGGTCCGAATAAGAAAAGGTCAGTTACAAGGAAGAAAGTTGTTAGCCAAGGATGTGAAGTACAAAGTAAACCTAGATTTTTTTTTGAAATATGATATTGAATACATAGATTTCAAAAACATTCGCACCTCTCCTGACTATTTGCAACAAAACAAAAAAATTATTTTTGCAACGATCCGACAATTGGGCCCGCCAACATTTTTCATCACATTTACAAGTGCAAAGCATTGATAGGATACATTGGTGGCTGTCGTATCTGACCTGCATAAGAACAGGAAACGTAAAAAAGAAACTAATACATTGGAAAATAATGACATTGACAACCTCACAAGAAAAGACCCAGTGACATGTACTCGCTACTATAGACATAGAATAAATGCTTTGAGACAATTGATATGCCACGATGAAAAATTTTTCAGAAAAATATCGGACTACTTTTTTGTGATTGAATTCCAAAATAGGGGAAATGAACATGACCACGCACTGTTGTGGATAGAAGGTGCACCAGTCTATGGAACTGATAGCAATTCAAAGATCGAACAATTTGTGGATAAATACATAACATGCAACACAGATCATTTGGATCCAGAGCTTGCCAAAGTCCATAGAAATTACCATACAAGAAGTTGTAGAAAACGAAAAAACTCGCATTGCAGATACAACTTTCTTGTGTCACCAATGAAAGCTACAAGAATCATAGAGCCACTTAGTTTAGAGGACAATGTTGTTGTTGAGAAATCTAAATCCTTGTTCGCATTCCTAGAACAAGCATAATTTGACGAGCTGATGAGCTTTGATGCCTTCTTGGCAGAAGCAAATCTATCAAAAGATGAGTATATCCAAGCCATACAATGTACGCTTAGGCAACCAACAATTTTCCTTAAACGAAAACTTTCCCATATTTGGAACAACAGTTTCTCCAAGGACATGCCAGTTATGTGGAAAGCAAATACAAATGCGCAGTACGTGCTCAATGCATGCGTTGCAACATCGTATTGTACCTCTATGAAAAGTTGACAAAGTGCATTCAAAAGAATACACAAAGAACATGAAAGAAGTCATATTGATGCCATACAAATGATACACACACTTGGCAATACATTGCTTAATCTTCAACAAATGTTTGCTCAACAAGCAGTTCACATTGCACTTTCCCTGCCCCTCACTTGTAGTTCAAGAAAATGTATCTTCATAAACACATCTCCACTTGAAAAATGCACATTTGTGCTTAAACCATCGGTTTTGCTACAACAAGAGCCTAACAATTCAGAAGATGTGTTATGTCGCTCTATTGTTGATTATTACCTCCAACGTCCATCTTCTATTAGGCATATCTGCTTAGCAGAATTTGTATCGCGTTACAAAAATAATGGTGCNAAGTACAAAGTAAACCTAGATTTTTTTTTGAAATATGATATTGAATACATAGATTTCAAAAACATTCGCACCTCTCCTGACTATTTGCAACAAAACAAAAAAATTATTTTTGCAATGATCCGGCAATTGGGCCCGCCAACATTTTTCATCACATTTACAAGTGCAAAGCATTGATAGGATACATTGGTGGCTGTCGTATCTGACCTACATAAGAACAGGAAACGTAAAAAAGAAACTGATACATTGGAAAATAATGACATTGACAACCTCACAAGAAAAGACCCAGTGACATGTACTCGCTACTATAGACATAGAATAAATGCTTTGAGACAATTGATATGCCACGATGAAAAGTTTTTCAGAAAAATATCGGACTACTTTTTTGTGACTGAATTCCAGAATAGGGGAAATGAACATGACCACGCACTGTTGTGGATAGAAGGTGCACCAGTCTATGGAGCTGATAGCAATTCAGAGATCGAACAATTTGTGGATAAATACATAACATGCAACACAGATCATTTGGATCTAGAGCTTGCCAAAGTCCATAGACATTACCATACAAGAAGTTGTAGAAAACGAAAAAACTCGCATTGCAGATACAACTTTCCTGTGTCACCAATGAAAGCTACAAGAATCATAGAGCCACTTAGTTTAGAGGACAATGTTGTTGTTGAGAAATCTAAATCCTTGTTCGCATTCCTAGAACAAGAATAATTTGACGAGCTGATGAGCTTTGATGCCTTCTTGGCAGAAGCAAATCTATCAAAAGATGAGTATATCCAAGCCATACAATGTAAGCTTAGGCAACCAACAATTTTCCTTAAACGAAAACTTTCCCATATTTGGAACAACAGTTTCTCCAAGGACATGCCAGTTATGTGGAAAGCAAATACAAATGCGCAGTACGTGCTCAATGCATATGTTGCAACATCGTATTGTACCTCTATGAAAAGTTGACAAAGTGCATTCAGAAGAATACACAAAGAACATGAAAGAAGTCATATTGATGCCATACAAATGATACACACACTTGGCAATACATTGCTTAATCTTCAACAAATGTTTGCTTAACAAGCAGTTCACATTGCACTTTCCCTGCCCCTCACTTGTAGTTCAAGAAAATGTATCTTCATAAACACATCTCCACTTGAAAAACGCACATTTGTGCTTAAACCATCGGTTTTGCTACAACAAGAGCCTGACAATTCAGAAGATGTGTTATGTCGCTCTATTGTTGATTATTACCTCCAACGTCCATCTTCTATTAGGCATATCTGCTTAGCAGAATTTGTATCGCGTTACAAAAATAATGGTGCACCCATATCAAACAGAAAAAAACCCTTTGTGATACAGTTTGTCAAATACAATAAACATTGTGACTATGAAAACTATTGTAGAGAAAAATTGTTGTTGTACGTTTCGTTCGATGAAAACGAAGAGACATTAAAACATAACTTCTCTACATGGGAGGTTGCGTATGTTGCGTATGAGACTATAGTGCACATCAATGAAGCTATATTTACCTACAATGTTAATCCAACATGGGGTGATCTAGAAGTTGCAATTAATGACCTAGAAAACCCTGACGATCATGATGAGACATTCACAAACCGAAAAACAACTAGAACTCCTTATGAGTCCTATGACTTACAAGCGGATTTGCCTCGTCCTCCAGCAGGTGGAAGTGAAAAATGTATCAATCTTAGTTTTAAAGTCACAAAACATCCTTTCCTAATTGAAAATAATGAATACCACGGAATAATACATCTTTTGAATCGGGAACAACAAACAATTCTAAAGGACATTGCTCTTAAAAAATGCTTGAACATGGACAGTCCTATGCACTTGTTCCTTACAGGCGGAGCATGAACATGCAAGACATTCACAGCGAAAGCACTGTTCCAAATGCTTATACGAATCTATGATTCAAACAATTCCTCTGATCCTATGAAACCAAAGGGCCTAATAGTTACATATACAGGAAAAACTGCATATAATGCAGGTGGAACAACAGTCCACTCTGCATTTTTAATGCCTTTTAACAAGTCAGTTTCTTCCACTTAGCAAGGAAATGTTGAATACATTATCTAAGCTTTATGAGAAACTCCAACTTGTCTTTATAGATGAAGCATCTTTGAATGAGAGTCGGTTATTGTATTCCATTGACAACCGACTAAGAAGCATAAAACATGTGCACATGAAATACTTTGGAAACATTGACATGATATTCTGTGGGGATCTTTACCAAGCACATCCCATCCAAGATTCTTTGATATTTGAACAACCTACCGTTAACATGGAAACAATCACCCATGACTTATGGAGAGACAATATTAAATGCTTTGAGTTGCATACTACAATGCGCTAGACAGATGAAACATTCATTACAATTCTGAATAGAATGCGGACAAACAACCAAACATATGATGACTTAACATATATCAATTCGAGGTGCTTACGGCCTGCACCAAGAGACCCAACATTCCCTTGCCTATTCTACAGAAATAAGGATGTTGAAATGCATAACAACCACATGTTATCGGTCATGTCTGGCGATGATATCATCATCAATTCAATTGACCTGGAAGAAGACAACCATGGACATGTGCCACGTCATGAACATTCAGTCACTTTACCTTCGCAACTTGTCCTCAAATTAGAAATGTTGGTTGAAATATGTGCCTCTAACTATGATTCACAGGATGTCTTGGTCAATGGTGTAGATGGAATACTAAAAGGCTGTATGAAGACATAAAAACTCGATGTCCTTTAGATTAAGTTCCATGAACCAGATATAGGCAAGTGACAAGCAAGCAAGTTGTCTTATTTATATACTTCAAACACTAGAAGCGATTGTACACCTATTTTGTGAATATCAAAGCCAGTATCGACATCAGTAAAGACAAGTCGACTGAAGATTCGAAAACAATTTCCGATTAAACTTGCATGTGCACGTACAGTCCATAGATCACAAGGACTAACACTTGATAATGTTGCATTTCAACCCGCTGGAATTCGGATACATGGACTTGTATACACAACATTGTCCAATGTCAGAAGCATAGACTCCTTATATTTACTAAGTCCTCTCACAAAAGATAACTTCAAAGTGAAACATAAAGTTGATATTGAAATGGAACGACTCAGGACTATCACAAAATGGCAAATGCACTATGATTACCAATCCATACGATCAAATTCATCTGTATCAATTCTCTCGCTTAACACACACAATTTAAATGCACACATGGATGATATACTGAATGACTATGATATAATGCAATCCGATATTTTGTGCTTGTAGGAAACACACATGGCATTATGCATGCAGAACAAACAATTCCCAAATCACAATTGCATGTCAAGTTACATTACACATGGGGTGATGATACTGGTGAAAAAACATGTGTCAATTTTGGACCATATACATATCGAAGAAAATAATGTTGAAGTGGTGCTTGCAATTTTTTTTTTCCATGAAACAGAAGTTGCAATATTGAATCTGTATGTTGCTCCCCATGCAACATTCTCCAACATAGTTGATGTTATTTTCAATGCATTGGGACATTTCCATCTGAACAGACTCATTGTACTTGTAGGAGACTTCAATATTGAGATGCTACAAAATAATGGCAGAACAAAAGAATTGGAAAACTGCATGTGCAAATACAGTCTCCACTTTCTTTTGAACAAAACAAGCCATATGCAAAATGCACTTATTGACCATGTTTGATCGAATGTGCCCATTCCTCAATACAATATGTTTATCTTAGACACATATTGGTTTGATCACGATACCATTGGTATTGCATTTGAATTATGAGATATACATCAAACATATTGCAAAGTCGTATTTCTATGTTTCAAAGCATATCTGTATAGCTTCATGCAAAAAAAAACACAATTATCCAACTTCTTAGTTTTTCCTGATTTCTACACATACTGTTTTGGTGAGCATACAGTTGGTGTTGTACTTGAATTATAAAATATGCATTATGAAAAAAAAAAAAAAGGGTACATCCCCCTAAAAATTATTTGTTACTCTATTCATCTTATTCTATTTTTTTTAGTATATGTACATAGTACTTTCCTTTTTCTTTACATCTGAACTTATGCTCATATCCCTTTTGTTTTGTACTTTTGTTGATAGAAACAAATAGGAAAACTAGATGCCGCAAATAACACCTACCTAGAGATGTAGAGGAATCCATGCAAAGGTGCATTTTTTTCTGCCCGCGTTCCATTCTAAACAATTTTTCGTTTACTTTGTCTGTATTTGTCAAACTTGTTTGCAGCTGTGTTTTTTTTATTTTTTATTTTGCGCCTAGAGCCCGCTAGCCTACAGATGCAATGTTGAGCTAGCCAGGGCGCAAGTCCACTTGTCAATTTCTATATCGCCCAACTATGGGTGTTATTTGCAAGACACGAAACATTAGAGGTCCAATGTATAGCCCGCAAGTCTGCGATCTAAATAAGTGGCTAAGTATGGAATAAGGGGTCTGTGCATATTTGGTATGTATTGCTCGTTTATGGGAGCCCGCTAGCCCTGATGTTTGGTTCTAATTTTGTATATCTGAAGTTTGTGTCTAAATTTGTTTAGCGCGGAAATCACTAGAAGTAGAATGTTGAGCCGACCAGCCTGCATATCCGTTTGTCAATTTGTATATTGCGGAGTTGTGGATGCTATTTGTAATGTATCGAAGAATAGAGGCCCATTTTTAACCCCTCCAGCTTGAGAGCCCGCGATCCAGAAACTGTGCATGGTCTATAAAATCTCAGGCACCCCGCAAGTCCGCTTGTCAATTTGTATATCGCGGAAGTGTGTGTGCTATTTGTAGGACACAGAACAATAGAGGCCTATTTTTTGAGCCCGTCAGCTCGAGAACCCACGATCCAGAAAGTGGCCAAGTATGGAATGTGATATCCGTGCATGGTCTATAAAATCTCATGTACATACTTTATAAAGGTACATATTTAGTTTTTCCTGGTTTCTACACACACTGATCTGGTAACCACACAGTTGGTGCTACACATGAATTATGAAATATGCACTACGAGTTCGACCGAGTCCTTTGGTTTCCTTAGCCAATTTTATGCATGTGGCTCCCCTGCTACGCATTATCAAACTCTCATTACTCGTGTTCCGAGAAAGTGTACATGCTCTATAAAATCTCAACCACCCCGCAAGTCCGCTTGTCAATTTGTGTATCGCAGAAGTCTGTGTGCTATTTGTAGGACACAAAACAATGGAGGCCTATTTTTTTAGCTTGCCATCCTGAGAACCCACAATCTAGAAAGTGGCCAAGTATGGAATGCGATATCCGTACATGCTCTATAAAATCTCATGTCCATACTTTATAAAGGTGCATATTTAGTTTTGCCTGGTTTCTACACATACTGATCTGGTCACCACACACTTGGTGTTGCACATGAATTATGAAATATGCACTGCGAGTCGGACCAAGCCCTTTGGTTTCCTTAGCCAATTTTATGCCCACGGGTCCCCCGCTACGCCTTATCAAACTCTTGTTCCCCGTGTTCTGAATGTACACCTTGCATCGAAATCTTGGTAATCCATGTCTATGCTTGCGGGTTCCCAGACGTCGAAGTGGCAGATTTCATGTCCATCTAATCTTGCACCCGAAACTTCGGTGATCTACAATTGGACCCGGACTGGAAGCTTGTGACTCATTTGCTAATTTTCTTTAATTAAATTGTACAATATCAATATTCATTATTAATAATTTAGTACTTGAAAAAAATGTTTTTAGATAATGTTAGCTATATAACATATATGTTATATNCGATCTAAATAAGTGGCTAAGTATGGAATAAGGGATCTGTGCATATTTGGTATGTATTGCTCGTTTATGGGAGCCCGCTAGCCCTGAAGTCTGTGTCTAAATTTGTATATCTGAATTCTGTGTCTAAATTTGTATATCGCGGAAATCACTAGAAGTAGAATGTTGAGTCGACCAGCCTGCAAATTCGTTTGTCAATTTGTATATTGTGGAGTTGTGGATGCTATTTGTAATGTATCGAAGAATAGAGGCCCATTTTTAACCCCTCCAGCTTGAGAGCCCGCGATCCAGAAACTGTGCATGGTCTATAAAATCTTAGGCACCCCGCAAGTCCGCTTGTCAATTTGTATATCGCGGAAGTGTGTGTGCTATTTGTAGGACACAGAACAATAGAGGCTTATTTTTTGAGCCCGTCAGCCCGAGAACCCACGATCCAGAAAGTGGCCAAGTATGGAATGTGATATCCGTACATGGTCTATAAAATCTCATGTACATACTTTATAAAGGTACATATTTAGTTTTTCCTGGTTTCTACACACACTGATCTGGTAACCACACAGTTGGTGCTGCACATGAATTATGAAATATGCACTACGAGTCCGACCGAGTCCTTTGGTTTCCTTAGCCAATTTTATGCCTGCGGCTCCCCTGCTATGCATTATCAAACTCTCATTACTTGTGTTCCGAGAAAGTGTACATGCTTTATAAAATCTCAACCACCCCGCAAGTCCGCTTGTCAATTTGTGTATCGCGGAAGTCTGTGTGCTATTTGTAGGACACAAAACAATGGAGGCCTATTTTTTTAGCTTGCCATCCTGAGAACCCACAATCCAGAAAGTGGCCAAGTATGGAATGCGATATCCGTACATGCTCTATAAAATCTCATGTCCATACTTTATAAAGGTGCATATTTAGTTTTGCCTGGTTTCTACACATACTGATCTGGTCACCACACACTTGGTGTTGCACATGAATTATGAAATATGCACTGCGAGTCGGACCAAGCCCTTTGGTTTCCTTAGCCAATTTTATGCCCACGGGTCCCCCGCTACGCCTTATCAAACTCTTGTTCCCCGTGTTCTGAATGTACACCTTGCATCGAAATCTTGGTAATCCATGTCTATGCTTGCGGGTTCCCAGACGTCGAAGTGGCAGATTTCATGTCCATCTAATCTTGCACCCGAAACTTCGGTGATCTACAATTGGACCCGGACTGGAAGCTTGTGACTCATTTGCTAATTTTCTTTAATTAAATTGTACAATATCAATATTCATTATTAATAATTTAGTACTTGAAAAAAATGTTTTTAGATAATGTTAGCTATATAACATATATGTTATATGTTATACATGTAGACAATCACAATCTTAAACCCGACAGTCCTGGAGTCTGTCTTTCAACTTGTATATAAAAAAACTCCCAGTGCAGCGTGGAGCAGACGAGAAAATAGAAGTACAATGTTGATCAAGCCAACTCGAAGTCCGCTGATAAATTTGTATATCGCAGAAGTCTTGGTGTTATTTGTAGGACATGGAACAATAGAGGCCCAATTTTTAGCCCGTTAGCCCAAAAACCCGCGATCCACAAAATGACTAAGTATGGAATGAGGGATCCGTACATGCTATATGAAATCTGATATCCATACTTATAAAAGTACATAAGGTACTTTATAAATCTGATATCCCGTGCCCAAAACTTCAGTGATCCACATTGATAATTTTGTTTAATTAAATTGTACAATATCAATATTTAATATTGATATTTTAGTACTTGAAAATAATGTTTTTCAGATAATGTTAGACATATAACATATATGTTATATGTTATACATCCTGCTAGTCCTGCAGTCCATCTATTTTTGAGCACGCCTCTCGGAGAACCCTTGATCCAAAAAGTGCCTTAAGAATGTAAGTCCACCTGCCAATTTGTATATGGCGGAACTTCGAGTGTTGTTTGGAGGACACAGACTGATACAAGTGCAATGTCCAACCAGCTAATTAAATTGTGGAATATCAAAATTTGTATGTCGCGGAACTCCGATCCGTAAACAATTGCCATCCTGGTTCTGCCAACCCTATAGTTCATCTGTTAGTTTGTATATCGTGGAACTCCGAGCACTGTTTGGAGGACATAGAACAATAGAAGCACAATTTTCAGTGCACAAGTCCGCTTCTCAATTTCTATATCGCGCAAGTCTGGGTACTATTTGCAAGACACAGAGCAATAGAGGCTCACTTTTGAGGCCACCAGCTCGAGAACCCGCGATCTAAAGTCTGTACATGCTTCCCTTCACTATGCTCCCTGAAAGCCTACACAAAGTCACAGTTTCTATACTTAGCCACTTTCTCGCAATTCCACAAATATACAAACCCTCTGCTGAACTGCACCATCATGCGCTCTTACGTTTTACGTGTTTTGCAGTCAACAATTTCGACTCATGCAGTTTCACCATTGGACACTCACCAGTTTCACCATGCAGTTTCAGACTTGGTCATTCCTTCCTTGCTTGCTCTTCCCCGTCCCCGTCACCTTTGCACGTGTCCATAATAAGAAATAATGTTTATATATATATGTGTGTGTGTGTGTGAGAGAGAGAGTGTGTGTCTTGTTTCTAAATCTTTAATGCTAACAGGTCATCCTGCAGGCACCGTCTAAGTTGTCATTGATGCGCGTAAGGCTCGAGAAGTTCTGCCATTAATGCAATATTTGCGGAGGCTTTTATTATCCCCTCCTAGTCTTAATTTCAAATACCATGGAATGTCATTCGTACGCCGTCAACTTGGTTCCTTCACAAAACCTCCAATCCTTAAATGTTGTTCGTTATAACCGCAACCTTCGCACTTCTAAGTATGCAATAATTAAGCTTTACTTCTAACAGGTCACCATACAACACACATAGATATTGTCATTAATGCGAAGATTTTCCATTCGCATGCATTGAACCAATGTTTCCGGGGGGTTATATTGTCCCCTCCAGCAAATCCGCTTCTCAATTTCTATATCGCGCAAGTCTGGGTACTATTTGCAAGACACAGAGNAGAAAGTGGCCAAGTATGGAATGCGATATCCGTACATGCTCTATAAAATCTCATGTCCATACTTTATAAAGGTGCATATTTAGTTTTGCCTGGTTTCTACACATACTGATCTGGTCACCACACACTTGGTGTTGCACATGAATTATGAAATATGCACTGCGAGTCGGACCAAGCCCTTTGGTTTCCTTAGCCAATTTTATGCCCACGGGTCCCCCGCTACGCCTTATCAAACTCTTGTTCCCCGTGTTCTGAATGTACACCTTGCATCGAAATCTTGGTAATCCATGTCTATGCTTGCGGGTTCCCAGACGTCGAAGTGGCAGATTTCATGTCCATCTAATCTTGCACCCGAAACTTCGGTGATCTACAATTGGACCCGGACTGGAAGCTTGTGACTCATTTGCTAATTTTCTTTAATTAAATTGTACAATATCAATATTCATTATTAATAATTTAGTACTTGAAAAAAATGTTTTTAGATAATGTTAGCTATATAACATATATGTTATATGTTATACATGTAGACAATCACAATCTTAAACCCGACAGTCCTGGAGTCTGTCTTTCAACTTGTATATAACAAAACTCCCAGTGTAGCGTGGAGCAGACGGGAAAATAGAAGTACAATGTTGATCAAGCCAACTCGAAGTCCACTGATAAATTTGTATATCGCAGAAGTCTTGGTGTTATTTGTAGGACATGGAACAATAGAGGCCCAATTTTTAGCCCGTCGGCCCAAAAACCCGCGATCCACAAAATGACTAAGTATGGAATGAGGGATCCGTACATGCTCTATGAAATCTAATATCCATACTTATAAAAGTACATAAGGTACTTTATAAATTTGATATCCCGTGCCCAAAACTTCAGTGATCCACATTGATAATTTTGTTTAATTAAATTGTACAATATCAATATTTAATATTGATATTTTAGTACTTGAAAATAATGTTTTTTCAGATAATGTTAGACATATAACATATATGTTATATGTTATACATCCTGCTAGTCCTGCAGTCCATCTATTTTTGAGCACGCCTCTCGGAGAACCCTTGATCCAAAAAGTGCCTTAAGAATGTAAGTCCACCTGCCAATTTGTATATGGCGGAACTTCGAGTGTTGTTTGGAGGACACAGACTGATACAAGTGCAATGTCCAACCAGCTAATTAAATTGTGGAATATCAAAATTTGTATGTCGCGGAACTCCGATCCGTAAACAATTGCCATCCTGGTTCTGCCAACCCTATAGTTCATCTGTTAGTTTGTATATCGTGGAACTCCGAGCACTGTTTGGAGGACATAGAACAATAGAAGCACAATTTTCAGTGCACAAGTCCGCTTCTCAATTTCTATATCGCGCAAGTCTGGGTACTATTTGCAAGACACAGAGCAATAGAGGCTCACTTTTGAGGCCACCAGCTCGAGAACCCGCGATCTAAAGTCTGTACATGCTTCCCTTCACTATGCTCCCTGAAAGCCTACACAAAGTCACAGTTTCTATACTTAGCCACTTTCTCGCAATTCCACAAATATACAAACCCTCTGCTGAACTGCACCATCATGCGCTCTTACGTTTTACGTGTTTTGCAGTCAACAATTTCGACTCATGCAGTTTCACCATTGGACACTCACCAGTTTCACCATGCAGTTTCAGACTTGGTCATTCCTTCCTTGCTTGCTCTTCCCCGTCCCCGTCACCTTTGCACGTGTCCATAATAAGAAATAATGTTTATATATATATGTGTGTGTGTGTGTGAGAGAGAGAGTGTGTGTCTTGTTTCTAAATCTTTAATGCTAACAGGTCATCCTGCAGGCACCGTCTAAGTTGTCATTGATGCGCGTAAGGCTCGAGAAGTTCTGCCATTAATGCAATATTTGCGGAGGCTTTTATTATCCCCTCCTAGTCTTAATTTCAAATACCATGGAATGTCATTCGTACGCCGTCAACTTGGTTCCTTCACAAAACCTCCAATCCTTAAATGTTGTTCGTTATAACCGCAACCTTCGCACTTCTAAGTATGCAATAATTAAGCTTTACTTCTAACAGGTCACCATACAACACACATAGATATTGTCATTAATGCGAAGATTTTCCATTCGCATGCATTGAACCAATGTTTCCGGGGGGTTATATTGTCCCCTCCAGCAAATCCGCTTCTCAATTTCTATATCGCGCAAGTCTGGGTACTATTTGCAAGACACAGAGTAATAGAGTCCCACTTTTGAGCCTGCTAGTTTAAGAACCCACGATCCAAAGACTGTACTGCTTCCCTTCACTATGCTCCCTAAAAGCCTACACAAAGTCACAATTTCCATACTTAGCCACTTTCCCGCAATTCCGCAAATATACAAACCCTCCGCTGAACTGCACCATCATGCGCTCTTACGTTTTACACGCTTTGCAGTCAACAATTATGACTCATGTAGTTTCACCATTGGACACTCACCAGTTTCACCATGCAGTTTCAGACTTGGCCATTCCTTCCTTGCTTGCTCTTCCCCGTCCCCGTCCCCGTCACCTTTGCACGTGTCCATAATAAGAAATAATGTTTATATATATA
>JZKD02S0413552.1:0-10200 GCA_000966675.3 Picea glauca
GGCGCAAGCAAAGAATATAACACATACCCAACAACAATTTCTGCATCTTTGTAGTAAAGTCCTCTGCTCCTGCACTTGAGAACTCATCTTGTCCCATATCTCTTAACTATGAAATTCCTCTTGGATGCATCCCATATACTATTTGGAATGGGCTCTTACCAGTGCTCCTATTTGGTGAGTCATTATATGCAAACTCTTCTTGGGCAAAATTTGATCCCACTGGCTATTATGTTCAGTGATCGAAGTCCTTAACAGGTTCCCTAAACTTCTATTCACCACCCCAGTCTGTCCATCTATCTGAGGATGATATGCTGAACTGGAATACAAAATTGTCCCTATATTTTTCGACGAGGTTCTCCAAAAGGGTCCTACAAATTTAGTATCTCTATCTAAAACTATGCTCCTTGGAAACCCATGTAATATCACAATTTCCTTGAAAATAAATTTCGTTATGTGAGTAGCATCGTTGGTTTTGTGAAATGGTATGAAATGTGTCATCTTCGAAAATCT
Organism: Picea glauca; assembly: GCA_000966675.3. Classification (NCBI taxonomy): domain Eukaryota; kingdom Viridiplantae; phylum Streptophyta; class Pinopsida; order Pinales; family Pinaceae; genus Picea; species Picea glauca. Next base: position 511 of record JZKD02S0413552.1, read on the forward strand.
ATCAACCACCACAAATATTGAATACTCTCTGGTTCTTGGCAATCCCAAAACAAACTCCATACTTATAGCATCCCATGGTCTATTTGGAATAGAAAATGGTTGATACAATCCAATATTATGTTTCTTTCCTTTAGCATACTGGAAGATTTTGCATCTGTCTACAAATTTATTCACATCATTCCTCATGCCTGGACAATAATATGAATAATTCAACTGTGCATATGTTTTATCATGGCCAAAGTGTCCAGCCAAACCTCCACTATGTTTCCCCTTTAACAAATTATCCCTCATTGGAAATTTCAGGATACACAATCGGCTTCCTTTGAACAACAGTCCATCTTGGATAAGATATTCCATCCATTGATTTATGTCCTTTAGCAAAGGGTTCTCACATGCTTTGTAAGATTCTTTGAATTCTATATCTTCCTAATATATCTCCTTGAGGTGTTCAAATCCTAAGGTCTCCACTTTGAATTCCTGTAAGATCAAACATCTCCTGCTCAAAGCATCTGCAACTTTGCTAGCACTTCCACTAATATGTTTAATAAAAAAAGAAAAATTATGCATGAATTCTACCCATTTGCCATGTCTCTGGTTCAATTTCTCTTGTCTGGTTATAAACTGCAAAGCCTAATTTTCAGTATACAAGAAAAACTCTTTTGGAATAAGATAATGTCTCCATTTTTTCAAATCTTGAATCACAACATTAAATTCCTTATCATACATGGAATACTTTCTCTTATCATCATTCAGCTTCTTAGTGAAATAAGCAACATGATTATTGTCTTGACTTAACACTATGCCAATGGCTACTCCACTAGCATCACACTTAACCTGAAAAGTCTTCTTAAAATATGGAAGAACTATAATAGGTTGTTTTGTTATCTTGGATTTTAGTACTCAAAATCCCTTCTCATCCTCTTCAGTCCAATTAAAATATTTATGCTCCTTCTTTATAGTGTTCAGTATAGGTTCACAAATGCTACTAAAATTCCTAATGAATTTCCTGTAAAAACTTTCCAATCTGTGGAAACTTCTTACTTCAAACACGCTTCTCGGAGAAGGCCAATATCTGATTTCCCTCACCTTCTTTGGATCCATCTTCAATTCATTTTAAGAGATTACGAATCCCAAATGTACAAGTTATGTTTTCATGAAAGAAAATTTCTTCAAATTCACCAACAACTTCTCTTGTTGCAACCTCCTCAATAACAACTTCAAGTGTCTCAAGTGTTCCTCTTCAGTATTATTGAAGATTAAGATATCATCCAAATAAACAATTACAAAATTACCAACAAAGTATTTGATTACTTCATTCATCAACCTCATAAACATACTTGGGGCATTTGTTAATCCAAATGACATAAACAACCACTCATACAATCCTTCATTCATTTTGAATGTTGTCTTACATTCATCTCCCTCTCTCATCCTTATCTGATGATAGCTACTCTTCAAGTCTATATTGGAAAAATGACTAGCTCCACTCAAGCAATACATTAAATCATCCATTCTAGGTAAATGAAATATATACTTGATGGTTATCTTGTTGATGGCTCTTGAATCTGTGCACATTCTCCATCCTCCATCCTTCTTTGGACTCAACATAGTTGGTACTGCACATGGGCTCAAAATTTCCCCGATCAAACCTTTATCCAACAATTCTTGGACTTGATTCTTGACCTCTTCATTCTCTTGAGGGGTCAATCTACATGTTTCTTTGTTTGGAAAAATTTCTCCTGGAATGAGGTCGATATGATGATTGATGCTCATGATGGGCAGTAAAGAGTGAGGTAACCCATCCAACATTATATCAACAAACTCCTCTAACAACTCTTGAACTCCACAGGTAAATCATTCATACAAGTGCTTGTGAGAATGACTCTCGCCTTACCTACAACAACAAACTACATTTCTTGCTCCTTCTTGACTTCTTTCAAGAGTTCCTTCCCACTCATGAGAAGTATACTTGGACTAGCTTCCTCTTTGACTCATTTATCTTTTATTGGAAACAACATATGCTTACACCCATTCTTTTCTAAGGTATAAGTGTTCTTTCTCCCATCATGTATGACATTCCTGTCATATTTCCATGGTCTTCCCAACAGAACATGACAAACATCCATGGGTATAACATCACATAGAACTTCATCATTATAACCACCTATCTTAAACTCAACCTTACATTGTCGACTTACCATGACTTGATGTCCTTTTTGCAACCATGATACCTTTTACGGATTTGGATGTGCAGTTGTCTCCAACTTTAGATTTTCCACCATCTTTGTGGATACCAAATTATCACCTTACATACCCTATCTCTGATCTTGCAAGAAGTTCTGAACAAATTGTTCCTCTGGACTAGTTCTCTTACCTCTTTCTCTGGATTTACGAGTACTTTCCTCATCATTAGTGATCTTCCTTCTTCTGCTTCTTCTTCCTTCATCTATGTCTCTAAATTATTCTTTTGCACTTCATAAATGTGAGCTTCTCCACCTCCTGCATTTTTCCTCTCGGTACATTCCCAAGACATATGTCATGTTTTTTCATTGGCATAACACTTCACTTCTCCTCCTCTTCCTCTGGGAAAAGAGTTTCTTCCATCATAGTGTGCTCCTCTATAACTTCCTCCTTTCTCTGTCTAACTGTGATATATTCTAGCTTCAGCTCTGGGCTTCTGGAAATTTTCTTTGACAGTTCCTCTACCTTCGTCAGGACTCTTTCCTCTGTTTCGTTGACTCTATTTCCTGGCCAACGTTTCTTCTTCTTTCAGGGCTACCTGATAAGCATCTTCCACAGGTGTCATTGTCATCATGTTGATTTTATTCTAGATTTCATATCTCGTTCCATTTATGTACTTGGAAACCTTTTCTTCATCATTCTCCCTATGTCCTTCTCTTATGTTCATATTGTAAAATTCTTCGGTGTACTCTTTTACTGACAAACCTTTATGTTTCAGATTATGTAGCTTTATGAACAGATTGATATGATAATCCTTGGGTATGAACTTAGCCTTCTATTTAGCTACCATTCTATCACAATTATTAATTTTAGACTTACCTTTACATCTTCTATTAGCTTGTAGTCTGTCCCACCGTAACGTTGCATGTCCTTTCAATCTGGTTACTGCATACTTCACCTTCTTTTCATCATCAATCTCCTCATAATTGAAGTACTTATCTAAATCACTTAGCTAGTCAAGAAATTATTCCACATTTAATTTACCTTCATACATTGGGACCTCTATCTTTGCTCTAGTTCCCAGCTTGACAATGGCTCACACCAGTCACTCCTTTGCTTCTTGTTCTCCTATAACTTCTTCTTCCTCCACATATTCATTTTCACTTTCACTGATGTCACCAGCATTAAGTACTTTTCTTTGTGTTGTCTGCATGGTGTCTAACCTTGCATGAATTTGTCTCATCTCCTCTTCCATGGATGCATTGACCACTGGTCTATCTTTGCATCTTCTTGGCGGCATGGCTCCAATTATTCTTTCACACAGAGCTAAATTTCTTTATCAATACCACTTGATGATACCAGACAATTCGTCTTACTTTGGCTGCTATCTACAGAAAAAATAATGCTTTGATGCCACTTGACGCAAACCCCCACCACCTCCTGGGGCTCGCGTGACCTCTGGGTCTAGGATCGTTCATAGTAGGTAGTTGAATTAGCTCTCGGGTCCTCTCTGGACCCTCAAACATACGTGCTACATTCCTTATCTCTCTTCACTGCACTCAAATATGCGTGGTCCTAACACTCTAGCAGAGTCTTCCACGTGACCTTGGGCCAAGTCTGTGGGATAATACCCTTGAATGGCAAGAACTACGACACTTCAGAACTCCGGGCTTCGAGAGTTCCAACAATAATGCATGATGTTCCTCCTGAACTTTGAACATAGGGATGGTCGAACAACGGAAAGGATCAACGACTCTCACTACACATCAGAATTGACGATACACAGGGGTTTCGGGAGTCCGGGCTTTGGGAGTCCTCACCCAACAACTATGAAAAGACCCTGAATTCGTGAACTCCGAAGTCTCGAATCGGACGTTTGGCACTCTCTTACGATGGATGGTCTGTATTTACTCCACGCTCCAGGATTCAGAGCTTTTCACTACACAACTTATGCTTCCTCTCGAATCCATGAACTCTGAATATACGAGAATTCAATCAACGGTCCAGGTGTTCTTGCGAATGGAAGTTAAATATGGGCTCCAGATTTCATCCCTTTGGGAGTTCTTGACCCAGAACAAAATACAACCCAATTCCTTCGGAGTGCTATATTTTTGGACTCCAAGATCTATTGACACACGTCCCTTTGTGTCAATGGCTAGGATTCGTTCCAGGCGCCAGAACTTTGGGAATTCCACACACTTATGAAACTACCCTCCAACTCTGTTGAATTGTCAGACTTCCAAACTCTGTTGGATCTATGGACACATGTCCTCACCAATGGACGGTCCTGATCTTCTCTAGATCCTGAGACTTTTGGAAATCCGTTTCCTCCATGACACTTACATGAAAACCTTTGAATACGTGAAGCCCGAAGGACTTCAGGGGTTAACACCTACACTACTCTCCTAGATATGACGGCTCGAAAATATTGGCTCCTCCTGGGGCAAATCTCATCCATTCGACCTTGAAATTGAAAGGGTTATTTCCTCCAAATACTTTTACTTGCTATTTCTCTTGATATTTATCACTCGAAGTGATTCATACTTTCGGTGCACACCTTGCGCTTCATTGAAAACTTGATACTTTGAGATTTTTAGAAACTCTTCCCATGCATTCCTTGCATTCATCTTCTTTGAGACTCTTTCAACACTTGACCAAGTGTTGGCCTTGTGCACACCTTGCACGGGTCTTCTTGGGATTTTATACTCCACTAAGTATACATGCACTCCTTGCACTCACTCTCAAAGTTTCACGTTACCTCTCCTGAGATACTAAGTCTGGAAACAATTCTTCCTTCGCACTCTGTGCATGGCTACCGTGCACTCCTTGCACCAGTTCTTCAGAAGAGAAACAATTGCAACTTACATAACACTACCGGTTCATTCAATTAACCATGAAATGCACACACAAACACATAAAACACAGAAAAAAAAATAACATGACATTACCCAATTACTCAAAGGTAACATATGCAGAGATCTGAAAACAATCCTCCTCTATTATATTTCTTCAACAAAAATTTCTTACAAAGAGTTATTGCATATCTTCATCAAAATAGCAAATAAGCTTCAACATCTAATTACAATATTCTTCAACAACTCTTAGCAGCAACAAATAACAATTCTCAGCAGCCTCATTTGGGCATATATTACATATATTTATACACAGAAGGGCTTCTAGAGCCTTCCTACTGACTACTATAGTGTTATCATATCATAATCAAATCATTCTACAACTAATGCTTATTACAATTAAATGAGCATTCACAATATAGATACGAGTCGATGCTCGAAATATGTACAATCTCTTAAGCATTAAAGAAATTACAATCTCTTGTGATCTCATACAATGGATCAAGCCTCAAAACATTAAAAGGTATTTAATTACAATAGTTTCAAAATAGTAAATGATGTGCTCCCCTTGGGATCCAAAACATTTTGAAGGTGCGCGTTGGATGTTGAGTTGTCCTCCACTTGCCTTGATGAACGTTGATGATGATGCTCCTGCATCAATATTGTTGATTGATACATTGATGATATATTGTTGATGAAATTGAAGTTGATATACTATGGTTAAAAGTAATAAAAGTTTTCATACTGATTCACGCCCCCCCCCTCCCTCTCAGTATTCCAACACAATACATCCTATCCTATCCTCCTCATAGAAACAAGCATTTCTCCCATCAAGAGCATTGCTATGATTAGATATATAAACAACATAAACAACATGGATGACAAGAGGCTCCCCCAAAATTGCTTCAAACTCTATCCAAAACCACTAGCATCTGAAGTAGGGATGGAATAAAGATGCCAAATATTAGCTAAATCATTGGGGAATACAAGAAGAATCCATCATGCAAAATACCGATAATATTACAAATATTATCACTTCTAAATTTAAGGAGAATATGCGATGTGATAAAGAATTAGAGAATAAAAGTAAACTAAGATACTACAAGGAGGTGGTCAACCCTAATTTAGAAGATCAAAAGTACCTCTCAGTTTTAATAAGTGCAAAGAATAAAATCAATATTGCTAAAATAAAAACAAACTCTCATGAGCTACATAGTGAAACTGGGCATTGGACAATTCCCAAAACATCGTGGGATGAAAGAATCTTCCATATTTGTGACACTAAGAAGTTTGAAGATAAAAAACACTTCCTCTTAGATTTCCCTCCCTATTCTCGAATCAGATCCCAATTTAAAAATATTTGTCACAATACAGACCTTCCTAACCTCCTAAGTCATCAAAACTATGGTGATCTTGGAATGCTTCTCGCAATGTTTTTTTAACACATAAATATAATTTTAAAGAAATCAAAGTAATATCTTACCTTATTAAGGTCCAATAGACCAATTGGTCCTAGTGGAGGTTAATCATCATCATCATCATCATCATCATCATCATATTTTCAAATTTATTTTTAAAAATAGGTATAACGTGTTAAGATAAAATTGCTAAAAAGTGTAAACTATTGTGAATTTTCAATTATGTATTAAATTTCATTAGTGTTTTTAATTTAAAATATTTTCATAAGAATAATCTAAAGAATATCATTATTACAATGATGTTAAAATTAATAATGGTAAATATTTGAAAATGTATTTTTTAATGGAGAATTAAGAGTTATAATTCTACATTAACATAATACAAATATTTCTCAAGGCATTATTGCAATGGTAATACATGTTTGGATGGGATATAGAAGCATATGATGCTTATCATCTATGAAGAAGATGAGGAGACAAGAGAGAGGGTGGTGGAAACCCGGAGATATGATGACTTGACCTACATGCACCAAACCTAAGTCAATCCTCCTCTATAATGATAAACATGTATTGTACAACTTGAGTGAGCCTAGTGGTTAATAACATGTGTTTTCTCCTAGGAGGTCACAAGTCCAAATCTAGAGGGGGTTAGAGTCTGTACATGTTGGCACATTACGATAAGTCTATAAGGGTAGATGACCCCTAGGATAGAGGTCCACCCTGATGGGATTTGGGACACCTTGGCCCTTGCTAAGTCACAAGTTTCATGTATATCTCATTTGTGGGCGATTGGATATACTCTTGGGTTATTTCCCATTGTTAAAAAAAATGATAAACCTGTACTAGAGAAATTATGACAAAAATGGGCATGCATACGATGGTGTTTATGATGGATTGCAACAAAAAGTTTCACATTTACAACATAAATAAGGTTGGATCAATGTAGTAAAATTTCTAGATATGAAATGTGTTGGAGTTTATAAATGTCTCAATGTTTCTAGTGGAAACTCCACCCATCACTAAGGAATCTAAGTAAATCTTATGAGAAATGTTTTTTAAACTCTAGCAAAGTTCATCTAAAAAAATGAATTTTAAATTAAAATAGATATGTAATTCATTATCACAACGTAGAAATTAAAATTATCTATATATACTCATCCTCTTGTCCATATTTTTAAAGGCAAGGATAAAAACAATCCCTCTAATTATAGGATCATTATGCTAATCTCCCCATTAATCCAAGTTATATGGAATTGTTTTGGAAAAGAACATTAGAGTTTGGCTAGAAATCCATGAAAAAAGAGGTAAAGGCTAGGACATATTTAGGAGCTATCATTCAATTGTGGACCACCTTGTTATGCTTGGGATCATTGCAGGTGAGTGTCACAATAATAAAACCAATCTCATGTGTTGTTTCATTGAATTTATAAAATATTTTGACATAGTATAGAGGACTAACCTATGAAATATGTTAGAAGAGATAAATGTTATTTCAAGTTGAGAGTTGTCGCGGTAAGGGTGTACAAGAACATTATTTCCAATTTTAGGAACACCGAGGGATGGTTAGAAGAAATTACTTGTAATATAGGATATAAGAAAGGATGTCCCTTGTATCCTACCCTTTTTTGCATATACATTGACAAGTTAGAGGATTGTTTGGAAGAAGTTGGTTGTATAGGCCCAACTCTCACTGGTATAGTCATCATCCTTCTTCTTTATGTTGATGATATTGTTATTATGGAAAGGAGACCCTATGACCTCGACAAGCAACTAAAAATCCTAGGATTTATGATCTAGTATGGGTATGATTGTTAACACTTACAAAATGAAAGTTATGATAATTAAATCCAAAAATATTAGATCTACTAATTTTGTGTATGATGACAATAGCTTGGAGGAAGTGACTTCATACAAATATCTCGAAATCAATATTCATCACAAGTTTAATTGGATCTATATAATTGAGAAAATAATAAATGGAGGGTGCAAAGCTTATTGTAGACTTGAAAACAATTGTAAATCAGTGGATCTTTGAGACTCTTGACACTCCTGTTAACTTATATGGTCACAAATTTTGGGGTTGTAGCATCTCTAGAGAATCATGGAAAAATATAGAGCAAACCCAAAAGTATTTTATAACTTATAACCTCAAAATTAAAGGCAATACACCCTATCTTATCCTCCTCATAGATGTAAGCATTTCCCCAATTGAGAGCATAGTTATGAATAGATACCTAGTGTACAAGAAAAAGATAAACATGGAAGACAATATGCTTCCTAAGATTGATTCAATATCCATTCAAAGCCACCTATGGCTCAAGCAAGGTTGACATAAAGATTACAATTATTAGTTAAATCATTGAGGAATAAAGGAAGAGGTCACTTTAAAGAATAATGATAATATTAAAAATATTATTACATCTAAATTTAAGGAGAAATTGTGGTGTGATAAAAAATTAGAGGATATATGAAAATTAAGATACTATAAGGAGGTTATCGACCCTTATTTAAAAGGAAAAGTATCTCTCTATTTTGACTAGCATAAAGAAGAAAATCAACATTGCTAAAATAAGAACAAAACCTCATGACATTAATAGTGAAACAGGGCATTGCATGATTTCCAAAACATTGTGGGTGAAAATAATTTATCATCTTTGTGACACTAAGAGGGTTGAATATGAAAAGTACTTTATTTTTTAATGTCTTTTGTAATTAGATCGCAATTTCAAGATATTTTCTATAATACCAACCTTCATGACCTTTTAACTCATAAAAACTATGGTGAGTATAGGAATGCTTCTCTTAAAGATTTCCGAGAAAAGAAATAAAATTCTAAGGAAGACCAAATAATTGCTTACCTTTCATAAGACCCTATTACCACTTAAACTAGCATCCAAGTGGAAAACCCAACCACAGATTCCACCTTAGGGTAATGGATGGGATTTGTATCAATATCACCTCAATAAAACTTCCCCTTCACTTTTGGATGGCTCTAAAGAGGACAAGGAGGGTGTCCCTTTCATATACAATTTGTTATTGGGAGAGTGCAAGTAAACCTTAATTATGATTTAGTCGATGAAAATGAATATTTAATTCAATAAACAAGAACAAGTGAATCCCACAAAGATACAACATTTAAAGTAAAGGATTCTAATAGCTTAGTGATATAATGCTTTAAGATAAGCCTTCAAGAGAAAGAGCATAAACCACCATAATCCACTTAGATGTTTTTTTGTTTT
>JZKD02S0413574.1:0-18020 GCA_000966675.3 Picea glauca
ATTGTTTCACATCCACACCCAAATGTGATGGATCCTCAACTACATGCTCCACCCCTCAAGGTCCACAAGTAAACATGAGTTGAAATGGGAGAATGTCAACTCAAAGTCTCTACTACAGATATGATGAAAAATATTCTCTAGGGAAAAATGTAGGGAATGAAAATTATGTATGATAATTTATAATGAAACTAATGATGATGAAGTTGATAGTGGGACAAATTGTTAGTGGGGAGGGTGTCTATCTTGATCCTAAGAAAATTGAGGTGATGATAGATTGGCCTCACCCCAAGACCCTCAAAAGTTTGTGCAAATTTATTCCCACTCGCATGTTTCTACATGAATTTTATCAAGAACTATGGCAAAATTGTAGTTCCACTCATCAACTTTAGCAAAAATAATTGCTTCATATGGAATAAGGAGGCAAAACAAGATTTTTAGTATTTAAAAGAAGTTATGTGTATTACCCTAGTACTCACCCCATCCAACTTCAATAATACTTTTGTTTTGGAATGTCACACCTCAGAAAAACAGATTCGCTCCAAGTTAATGTAAGAGGAACACTCACTAACCTTCTCTAGTAAGAATTTGTGTGATAGGAACATGGAAGTATCCACCTAATAGAAGGAAATTACAGTTATTCTTCATGTTGATATGTGGCATCCGTACTTGATGGGGCATCATTTCAAGGTTAAAATAGACCATTAAAGCTTGAAATTTTCCTATAATTGAGGCTATCATCCCTATATTTTTAAAAGTGGGTCACCAAAATGTTAGGATATGAGATTATCTAAAATAAGGGAAAGGAGAAAGTGATTGATGATGCTCTCTCTAGGAAGTATGATGAGGAAGGTTCCCTACTTTCCTTATGTTTTTGAGTGATTGACTAGCTATAGGAGGTACATCAAGATGAGTCAATAGATGTCAATATCATGCACGTGATCCACCAACTATAGTCTGACCCATAAACACACCCAATATACACCAACATAATGATGAGCTCCATCATAAAGGGCGTAGTATTCATCTCATGATTCCATATTTAAATTCAAAGTGTTATCTAAATTACACTCCTATTCCACATCAAGTTGTTATGGGTTAAAAAAATCATATGAAATAATTAAACATCCATTCTTTTGGGAAGATGTGAAGAGGGACATCCTCACCATTATGGATAAATGAGTGATCCAAGAGGATCAAAAAATGCTCACAGAGGTCCAGGAAAATTTGGAAGGATCACAGAGTTCTACAAGAATTCATAAATGTTCAATGTTTGATATTCTCAAACATTCTTGAAAACAACATCAATGCTTAGAGCTCGGCGGTAGCTTTCAAACAGTGCAAAAACTGCCTCAAACAGAGTTCATATGCAAAAGTTATGGTTGGTCAAATTTCAAAGGGTCAAAAGTGACATGCGTCACCACTGCAAGGGTGACACATGGCACGACCATACATTCGTACGATGTTGACGTGGAACACCATACATTCGACCTAGAAGGTGTCTGAACATTTGCGTGGTACAATGGACTAATTACAGTTTGAAATGTCGCAAATATAGACCATTGAGAGGTTGTCCCATGGAAGCCTCTCATTGGCCATTAATGGTTAATGTTTATCAAAAGTATAGGAGTCAATAGGGGTCGAACCCACGAATTTCTATAACCTTATGCAAATAAAATTTTCCATTATGTCATCATATTAGTTCTAAAACATATACGATGTAATTAATACTTAAGTTTTGATCAAAGTTTATTCTCCCGGCCCATGGTTTATTGGAACTCCATATAACCAATGCCTATATTCATGGCAGGAGGTTTCAAACTTTGGTTATATACCATAACTATATTCCACATGGTTACAAAAAAATTCTATATATAGTGTGGTCGACGAGGTTTGACCCCACAACCCAGTATATAATGTTTCAACATTTTAACCAATTGCGCTAAGGGCACTTTTTGTTATATAATTTCAACAAATCACATTTAAATTTTAATGTATGCCTATAGTTTCAGGTGGTGGTTTAACCCGGCGCCCTATTTAATGGGCACATGGACCGAGCAAAAGACACACATATGCATATCATGGGTATTGTCTTGAGGTTCATGCCATAGGTATCAATACCTTGGGATTGCATCGTAATGTGTGTCGAGAGGTTCATGGACAAAATTTTATAAAATTTATAGTCATTTTTCTAAAAAAAATCGCAAGGAATTAAATGGTGCACTTTGTTTCCGAGTTTTAGCAACATGTAAAGAGGTAATTGTAAAACAAAATCATTTTAACATTAATTAAGAGGTCTTGATTGGAAGTGGAGTCAGAGACGTATCCCAAATCGGGTGAACTCCGTTATCAAAATTTTGTATGTGATTTTGGTATTGTTGTTCTATTTTCGCTCAGTTATTTGCAAGGTGTTTATCATTAAAGTGTATTTGGAAAGATAAGTTAATTCACATGTATATTGCAAACAATGAAATGATCATTATTAGTTTGAGGATCAAGTAGATGTTTATATGTAATAAAGACTAATTAACATCTAAGGATTTTTAAGATCAAGTTGGTATCAGAGCTTGATTTTGACAAGTGGTTACAAGTGATTGCTTACAAGGTCCAAATCCAAGAGAGGAGAAGGAAAACTTACAAGTTATAATCCAAATATTGGTTTGAGAAGATTTAGTCGAAGAAGAGAAATTACTTCTCCAAGAAAATCAAGTCCTTATGAATCTAAAGATGATTTCTTTGAGGCTTTTAATTTAATGAAATCCATGGTAGAAGAAATGTATGAGGGTCGAAACAAGGACAAGGAAGAAGATACATTGTAAAAATGTGAACCAGTTAAATATGAAGGAGGAGGTAAAGGGGGTGGAACTTCAAGAACACCCTCACCATCTTCATCATCTGCAACTAAACATTCTTCACATATGAAGAATTCCACTAAGAAGACTTCTCATGCTGATATTTTTCCTTTATTAAAATTGGATGTTAAGTTTAAATTTCCAATGGAGAATTGCATGTCGAAAAGTTGGACAATTGGATCAAGCAGGTAGAGGTATAATGAAGGGTGTAAAAGATAGTGTAAGAAACTGCAAAGATACAATTGGCTACTCTTTATCTAGGAGGTACAACCTTAATATGGTGGGAGAGTAAGACAGAAGTTTATCTTGTTCAACAGGGTACAACAATTTATTCTTGTGATGAATTTACTATTGCAATTAGAAAAAATAAAATTATCTATTAGATTATGTGAAAACAACAATTATGAAATGGAAACATCTTAAACAAGGAAAGGGGAAAAATATCCAAGCATATACGCAGGAATTTAAAAAGAAGGAATTATCTTTAGGAATTCCAATATATGCTCGGGAAACTCTTCTAAAGTATATTGGTGGCATGCACTCATATCTTGGATACACTATCATGATGTTTAACCATACTAACATTGATGAAGTATCATTACAAGCTACTCATCTGGAGGCAAGTAAGGGGAAGCATGTGATTGAAGATAAGAAGATAAATAAGTTCAAAAATAAATCGAAAGGAAAATGGAAGAGTAAGAAGTCAACTACTGTAAATAAAGTTGAAGAAGACTTACATGTTCCCACCGTAAGAGAAAGGGGCATGAGGAATCACAATGTTGGAAGTTGCATCCATAATTATGACCAAAGAAGTTCTAGGATAAAGGGAAGAAGAAGATTGTTGCATCATCTCGACAAGATCTGGGATCAAATTTAGGAGATGAAACTAAGATTATGGAAATAGGAAGCAAAGTTGTTTCTACAACTAATTCTTCAATTCAATATACTAAAATAGAAAGTGTTATTGGTCAAAACAAAAGAAGCGAGATTTATCATGTCGGGGATATAGTCAAGAATACAAAGATAGATACTTTGTTCGACAATGGATCTTAGGTTAACCTAATATATGAAGTAATTGTTAAGAAGTTGGGTTTGAACCTGAAACCTCATAAAAAACCATATCCATTAGATTGGGTGTGTGAAGATGATAAGTTCCAGGTAACTAGGCAATGTAAGAAAAAATTTGCAATTACATCCAACTTCTTTGATAAAGTTGATTTAGATATTGTACCTCTATTTGAAAGGAAGGACATATTTTATCAAAAAAAGAATAAATATCACCTTTTCAAAGACAAGATTGAATTTATTTTCATAGCTCATTGTATCAAAACTAATGTTTCTTTAGTGAGCATGGGACAAATGAAGAGTCTCGTGAATACAAGTAAATATTTTGTTCGAATGATAGTGAAATAGAAAAAAGAAGAGATATATGATGCTTTATAATGTTGTGATCAAGATCATAAACATGAGTTGGTTAAAATCATATTTAATTATGATGAGTTATTTCAGGAACCTATAGGTTTTCCTCCTAAGAGGGAATTTGAACATGAAATCTATTTGCAGTGGGATTCTCCTCTTCCTAATATCAGTATGTATAGATAATCAGTACTAGAGAATGCAGATATCAAGAAGAAATTTCAAGCATTGCTCGATAAAGGAATCATAAGGCCAAGTTCCTCCCTGTGTGGATCTCCTATTGTGTTAGTTCCTAAGAAAGATGGCATGTGGAGGATGTGTATTGACTTTCAAGAACTGAAAAAGATCATCATAAATAATAGATATCATCTCCCTAGGATTGATATTTATTGGATCAGTTAAAGAATGTTTTTTATTTCACTAAGTTGGACTTAAGAAGTGGTTACCATAAGATCATAATTGTAGAAAGTGACAAATGGAAATTTGATTTCAAGACAAAGCAGGGGTTGTTCGAATGGTTAATTATGCCATTTGGTTTATGTAATGCACGAGCAACATTTATGAGGGTAATGAATGATGTTTTCAGGCCCTACATAAATGATTTTGTTACCATATACTTAGATGATATATTGATCTTTAGTCAAACATGGGAAGATCATATAATGCATTTCAAGATAGTCTTTGAACTCTTGAAGGAGAAGTTGTATGTAAAGATTTATAAATGTGATTTTGGAAAAAATTATCTAGTATATTTGGGATATATTGTAGGGAATGGTCAACTAAATATAGATCTTGCAAAAGTAGAAGTTATTGTGAATTGGCCCAAGCCAACTACTTCCACAGAAGTCAGGACCTTTTTAGGAGTAGTACAATACTCGAAGAAATTCATTGCTAATTTCTCTTTTATCACAGCTCCTCTACATGCATTAACAAGTGTTAAATAGGTATCTCAATGGGGAGGAAAGAAACAAACATCCTTCGAGACATTGAAGCAAAAGATAATCACCACACCAATTTTGGATCTGTTAGATCTACAACATCCATTTGGGATTCAAACCGATGCAAGCAAATATGCCATGGGAGTAGTCTTGATGCAATGAGGTAAACCTATATGTTATCATTCTGAAACTTTTACTCAAGCCGTAATTAATTGTCCAACATATGATAAGGAATTTTATGCATTGGTACAAAGTGTAAAAACATGGAAGCATTACTTAATGGTAAAAGAGACCATAATTCATATAGATCATCAGCCATTACAATATTTGCAGTCACAGACCAAGCTACAACAGTCACAACATTTCAGGTGGATGGATTTCTTATGACAATTTCATTTGGTAATCAATTATAAGAAAGTTATTCATAACAAGGTTGCAAATATGTTTTCAAGGCCAATGATTAATGCATATACATTACTAAGGTATAATCCCGTAGCTCATGAAAGTTATGTTGAACAATATTCAAGGGATGATGATTTTAAAGATGTGTATATGGCTTTGATTCATGGAAATAAATAGTTATATTATCATATGCATGAAAATTTGTTATATCATCTTGGAAATATTTGTATACCCAGAGATGAAAGAGTAAATGTAATTAGAGAAGCTCATACATCTCTCATTTCTAGTCATTTTGGGGTTGGTAAGAAAGTAGCACAGTCGCAAAGATATTGTTATTGGCCTCGAATGAATGAGACAGCTTCTAAGTATGTGAAAGGGTGTATTATGTGTGCTAAAAGTAAACCTAGCTACAAAAAGTTGGGATTATATACGCCACTTCGAGTAACTTCTCATCCATGGGAAATTGTTTCTATGGATTTTGTAGGGGGGTTGTCGATGTCCAGGATATGTCACTATTATTTATACGTTGTTGTGGATAGATTCCGTAAGATGTGTATTTTAATGTCACGCAAGAAACATTCCACAGTTGAACAAACAACATATATGTTCCTTGCTTGGGTTGCCTACATGTATTATAGCATATCGAGACTCTCACTTTTTGGGGAAGTTTTGGTCTCATTTTTGGGAGCTAATGGAAACTAAGCTAAAGAAGAGAACATATTTTCATACTTAGATAGATGGATAGATAGAGGTGGTAAATGGAACATAGGTACATACTTCGAGGATATTGCAGCACGCTTCCTAACATATGGGATGAATAGTTAACTTATGTACAACATTCATATAATCATGCTATACATTCTTCTACTAATAAAACTTCTTTTGAAGTATGTTTGGGGTACTTTCCTAAATCACCTATGGAATTGGTTTTTGGAGAATGAATTAAAGAGGATGGACAGGATGATACAGATAAAGATGAAAGATTCATTCAAAGGATCTAGTAGGTACATCAAGCAGTACAAGAACAATTGGAGAAAATCCAAGAAAAATACAAGGCAAGACATGATAAATTTCAGGTTGATCATTAGTTTAGAATAGATGATCAAGCATTGTTACATATCAATAAGGACATAATGGAAGGTGAAGGTAAAAATCTAAGGCCAATATGATGTGGTCCATTCGATATCTTCGAAAATATTGGTACTAATTATTTTTGTTTAGATCTACCATCCTATATGCAAATGTATTCAGTGGTAAATGTTGAGAATTTGAAACTTTATGAGCCTCCTATGATTATGGATGAAGATGAAAATATCCAATTTCCGATAGTTGATGATTTTGCTCCAAAATATTTAGACGAGCCACAGGAAAATGCTATTCTTGATAGAAGAATCGAGACAATGAAAAAATCACCTCAAACAGAGTTTGTATGAAAAATTTATGCTTGGTCAAAGTTCAAGTCAAACCAAGAAAAATTCAAAGGGTCAAAGGTGACACGTGTCACCACTGCAAGGGTGACACATGGCATGAATGTACATATGTATGGTGCTGACATGGCACACCATGCATTCAACCTAGAAGGTGACTCAACATGCGTGCAATATAGTGGACTAATTACAGTTTGACATGTGGTATAGATAGACCAATGAGAGGCTACCATGTGGAAGCCTCTCATTGGCCATTAATGGTTAATGTTTATCAAAAGTATAGGAGTCAACGGGGGTCGAACCCACGACCTCTTATAACCTTATGCAAACAACCTTTACCATTATGTCATCGTATTGGCTCTGAACGATATAATTATGCTTAAGTTTTGATGAAATTTTGTTCAGTGCAAAAAGGGTTGAGGGCTCCATGGTTTATCGAAACTCCATATAACCAATGCCTATATTCATGGGAGGTTTCAAAATTTGGTTATATACCATAACTATATTACATATGGTTACAAAAAAATTCTATATATAGTATGGTTGATGGGGTTTGACCCTGCGACTCACTATATAATGTTCCAACATTTTAACCAATTGTGCTAAGGGCACTTTTTGTTATACAATTTTAACAAATCACATTTAATGTATGCTTATAGTTTTGGGTGATGGTTTAGCCCGAAGTCCTATTTAATGGGTGCAAAGAGCGAGGCAAGGACACACATATGCAGAGTACGGGTATTATCTCAAGGTTCATGCTAGATGTATCAATACCTTGGGATTGCACCGTAATGCATGCTAAGAGGTTCGTTGATGGAATTTTATGAACTTTATACTCATTTTTCTCGAAATTTTGCAAGGAATTCAATGGTGCACTTTATTTCTGATTTTGAGTAACATGTAAAGAGGTTATTGTAAAACACAATCATTTGATCATTAATAAATAGGTCTCAATTGGAAGCAGACCCGAAGACGTAGCCCAAATTGGGTGAAATTCGTTATTAAAACCGTGCATGTGATTTTGGTATTGTTGTTCTATTTTCTCTCATTTATTTGCAAGTTGTTTACCATTAAAGTGTATTTGAAAATATAAGTTAATTCACATGTATATTGCAAACAGTCAAATGATCATTATTATTGCGAGGTCAAGTAGAGGTTTATATGTATTAAAGACTAATTAGCATCTAAGGATTTTTCGGATCAATGAGAAAATTTCTAATGAAACAAGGGAAAAACAAAAAAGAATCCAATAACATTACAACCCTTACCCATTCTAGTAATTATGAGATCTAACATTTCTATGGATTTCATTGTGGGGTTACCAAAATCAAGTAACAAATCAATTATCGTAGAAATTATTGTTTTTCTTTCTAAATATGCCCACTTTTGTGTGTTACAATTCCCATTGAAGGAATCCACAATAGCATAAGTATTCATGGATAATATTTTTAAACTACATGCCATGCATAATTCCATTATGACTGATCATGACCCCACCTTCACTAGAAATTTATGACAAGAGTTGTTGTGGCTTCAAGCTACCCAATTCAAGCTTATTTGGAAGCTCATTTACATTGTTTTTTTTTTATCAACAAACCCAATTGGTCTAGTCATTACCCTTGGTTGAATGGTCGCACAATAATACCTATCATGGTGCTACTAAAATGACCCCCTTCGAGGAAATCTATGGATAACCACCACCATCAGTGATCTCATACTTATGAGGCATCTATAATGTTTAGGAGGTGGCCAAAACCCTAACAACCCTCCTACAATTTTTCATGCATTCAAGGATAATTTGGTGTTGGCTCATAATCACTTGAAGCAAAAGGTCCATCAACATCACTCTCAACACCTTTTTGAAGAAGGGGATTAGGTGTATTTGTGTCTCTATCCCTATAAGCTTGCATCATCAAGGAGAATAACCATATAAAGTTAACTCTTAATTTTTACAAACCCTATACTATACTCAGAGGTATAGGTGTAGTGGCTTACAAATTGACACTACCTAAACATTCTAAACTCCACCTTGTATTCATATGTCCTACTTGAAGAAAGTACTCAAGTCCAACTACAAATTTAAACCCATCCTTCTATAATTGGATGAGGAGGGTTCCATTTTGTTGCATCCTAAGATTGTTTTGGACAAACATGAGCATCATCTTCTCTAGCATACTATCCAAGAATTTTTTATCGAATAGAAGGATACGCATCCTAAAGATGCTACATGGGAACCAACAAAGATTCTCCACCAATTTTCTCATCTCCATCCTTGAGGAAAATACTAACTTGTAAGCATGTTAATGTTCCAACCTAACTCCCTTAGTTAGGAGAAAAGGTTTTTACTTAATGTATTGGGGGGGGGGCATATTTATTAAATAAGGCCCACAAGGTAGTAGAGTGTGAAATCAATAAATGTAAGTGGGATCATTAAATAATCTTCACTGGGCCTCATTCATGGAGGTCCACTAGGTGGTTAGAATTTTGGTCAATTAGAAACTATATATAATAGTAAAAACTACTATATATAATAGTAGAGACTATGTAATTAGTTGTTGAATATTATTGTATTTGGAGCTATGCTCATGTTGGAGGTTACCCGCTAAAAAGGACAAGTAAACATTTCTTTTAATTCTCATATTAATAAAAATTTTCTTATTATTTCTATTTCACAATTCTATTTCTATTTATTTTTTTCTCACAACCATATTTCTATTTTTTTTTTTAAATGTTCACATATTTACATATACATAATATTTAATAAAAAAAAAACATGATATGCTTAACCATTTTCTATGTAAATGTAAAATACCATGGTTTACAAACAGAGTGTTCACATACATACATACATACATACATACATACATACATACATACACATCATAATATTAATGTAGAAAAACAAGATATACTACAATAACTACGTTTTGATATTGTTATCAACTTTAAAAAAAGAATTTAACTTATATTTAAAAAGCTATTTCAATTTTCTGGCATGCATCTTCTTACAATGTCTTAAAAGTTCCTCGTACATATGAATCGAAGCAACAAAATGTCTGAATGATCGTATGAGCTTACACACCCTTCTAATTTTTATATTTACTATTTGATTCTTTAGAGTATGATTTGGAAGATGGAGTTTTATGGCATTATATATAATTTAGAATATGTATTTGTACTATTTTATATATGGTTTATTCACATAGTATGGATAATGTAATTTTATTAAGCGGTCATACAAAGCATCTAGACCTAATTGAATAGTTTATGATTGATAAGTGTCAAATTGGCAATGATTGCATCGAGTTTTCTTATTAAATGTGGCACGTTTTTATTGATACAAAAAATATTGCTGTAGATAGAATTTAAAAAGAACAAAGAAGTTTTGAAAATAGGCTAAAGATGAACTGAATACAAGTGCTTTACGATTGGAGAGCATGGTCGTTAATACAGCTAAAATAATAATGTTTGGTCGGAGTCATACTGTTTTTCTTTGTTGATCTGCTAAGCGAAAACGATATCTTGCCTCTTTCCATTATTATTTTTATTCCTGTATCGTTTTCACTTGCCACATAAAACTCCCACCTGTCATTATTCTGTCTGAATATATGATGTAGTTTAATTGGTTGGTACTATATCAAACTATCACCTGGGGACTGAGGATTTGGAAAACAAAATTGTGCAAAGATGTGGCAGCAAATGAACCCTAGAAACAGACAACAAGGCAGCTCATTGAGTAGAGTAGGGATCTGCAGCTATATAGCATATGAGTCATATTTGGAGTAAACAAATTACAGAACTGGTTGAGAAATTGTTTTCAAATAAAAGTCGAGATACCAGCTACGATGGCTATTGCACATCCACCAAATCCAATCATCAACCGTTTCCTTATGTTTTCCTTGTTTGTGTTCGGTCAAAATCAACACGCAATGCCCTGCACAACTGCCCAACTATTCAGGCTATAAATTGCGTTGCTGTCGAGGCTAATGCCATAGTTATAACAGAATTGCTCTTTCCAAAGCATTCACATGGCTAAAATGGCTACAATTTTGTTTTCTGCTGCAAGTTTTTTAATATTTGCATGTTCATTGACAGATGCAGCTGGAAGACTGGAACTGAACTTCTATGGCAAGAGCTGCCCCGGAGTTTCTAATGTAGTAGAAGAAGTAGTTGCAGAGTACATATCCAAAGCCCCAACTCTGGCCGCACCTCTTCTCAGAATGCATTTTCATGACTGCTTTGTCAGAGTGAGTATATTTAAGCTTTCACACCTACTATCTATATTGTAGATATGGTGCATTGAAACTAGAGCATAGCATTTACAGGCTCAATAGAATAGATTGATATTTTTGACGAGAACGTGAACTTGATTGGTGCAGGGTTGCGATGGATCGGTGCTGCTGAATTCAACAAAATCAAGGAAGGCAGAAAAGGAAGCGGCTCCGAATCTGACCCTGAGAGGATTTCAAATCATCGACGCAGCCAAAGCTGCAGTGGAGAAGATGTGTCCGGGAGTGGTGTCATGCGCCGATATTCTTGCACTCGTCGCACGAGATGCTGTTCATATGGTAACACAAATCACTCAATAAATCCCTTCATTTATTTTCCTGTCTAATCATCAGTTTTGCCCGACAGTCTTTAAGATGATATTTAATTCATGAACATATTAGTTGGGTGGACCATTCTGGAACGTTCCAACTGGACGTAGAGATGGAGTGGTGTCCATTCAGAATGAAGCGGTCGCAAAACTTCCTCCTCCCAACGGAACTTTCTCCAAACTAAAATCAATATTTGCCAGCAATGGTCTTGACGTTAAGGATTTGGTTGTGCTGTCAGGTAAGTAATCCACTACATTCCATACTCCACAGCTATTTATCTGCTATGTTAAAAGGAGATTGAATTTAATTATTGCATCAAGATTTATATATAGTTCGCTACTGGGTGCAGGCGGCCACACAATAGGGATCTCTCACTGCAACTCTTTTAGCAGCAGGCTTTACAATTTTACAGGAAAAGGGGACATGGATCCGTCCTTGGATAAATCTTATGCAGCTCATCTCAAGATGAAATGTAAGCCTGGGAACAATAAAACGATAGTAGAGATGGATCCCGGTAGCTTTCGAACATTTGACACGCATTATTACGTGAATGTAAAGAAAAACAGAGGCCTCTTTCAATCCGATGCTGCGCTTCTGACCAACAACGAGGCACAATCATATATCAATAAGGAATTGGAAAGCTCGTCATTCCTGTGGGATTTCGCAAGGTCGATGGAGAAGATGGGCAGAATCGGCGTGCTAACAGGGACTGCAGGGCAAATCCGAAGACACTGCGCTTTTACAAATTAACTGGACCTTCATTTTTCTTTGCGTTTTGATTGGAGAATAATAAGCCTCCGGCCGGTGGCTTCATGATTTATTCCGTTTCGATTATATTGTGAACATTTCGGAGTCGAGAGTGTGACGATGCAGTCAAGTTGTTTATGCGTTTCATATGTACATTTTCTATCCGATTGATATAAGCCGAGCCTTATATGCAATCCTCACAGAGAGCTACCATGTACTTCCGCCTACAACACCGTTCTCGTTAAGGATGCTGTAAATTTGGCTTTCACATTTAATAAAGTTAACGATATATTTTAGACTAGTGGATAAAAAAAAATTCCAGCAATAATAAAGTCAACCATATAGGATATTTATTGTTTTTTCATATATAAAAAAATCTATTATAATTAAGTCTAAAGGATTAAATATGGCTGGAATATTCTTAGTAGTCACACAAAATAAATGGCTGTGATTTCAATCATTAACTTCCTAGCTATTATAAACACATCCGTTTATGTGTTTACTTTTTTACATTTACCTAATCATATTTAAAAATTACTTTGATACCGATTGCCACCTAAGTGATTAAAAGAAATTAAAATATTAACACCAATAAATGAAGTTGGTGGTCCCTAAAGAGGAAGACTTTCACTCCTTCAAGATGTTTTTGGTTACATACAAAGAAAACTAGTTCTGAGCCAATCAAAAACAATTTTGATAATAAAGAAATAAATATAAATTTATTTATATTTATATTATATAATTAATTTTCAAATTTTTTATATTGGTTAAATTAATTTAAAGTTCTTGAGTATGTAGGTTTCTATAGTTAGTCATAGTCATAATGTTAGATAATTTTTTGGATAAGAATTATGTATGTGGTTTTGAAGACCTCCTTAAGGAAATTTGAGTATTGAGGTATGTTTTTAAATTTGAGTATTTGAGTGACCTTTAAAAAAGGGGAGGAGACACAAATTGAATGAAGAAGGAATTCAAATTAAATTGGTGTATGAGACCCTCTTATTTCTGGGACAAGGGACCCCCTCTCTCCTCTTGATTTGACCTTGTGACCTCTTAGGAGAAAACACATGTTCCTAAGCAGTAGGGCCACTCGGGTTGTTAATCAACTAAAATTCACCATGGAAACCCGAAAGGACAACTCCCTTCTCTTTTTGGATGTCCACAAATGTTAATCAGCTAAAATTCACCATGGAAACCCAAAAAAACAACTCTCTTTCCTTTTTGGATTTCCTTATCTCCCGTCTTCCATATGGCTCCTTGTCCCACAAGTTTACATGAAGAAGACTCATAAAATCCATTGTCCTTAAAACCTTGATTACTCGAGCCTCCCCTCAATTCTTGGCAAAGGAAAAATCTCATCTAACCAAGGCCCTTGTGTCCAATGTCTACTCTCGTTCCCAAACCAACCAAGTCTTCCACTTGGCATGCACTTGGCCAACGAACCTAAAAGAGAATTACCCTCAACCTCCTCACATCTCAAAACTCGTCGCTAAGAAGAATATCAAAACCTTATTCAAACACTACAAAACCCTGAAACAATTATCAAGAACTATTAAAGATAAATTCAACCTCATGCTTGGCCCGAGAATCTACTAAATCAAAATATAGACCCTTTAAAGATCCACAATCCCTTGCTTATATGGAAAATATTACATTGGTCAAAATAATTCTAGCATCAACCCAATTTTACTCTTCCCCTCATTCAGGAAGATCTAGAAATTGAAAAGTATCCCAATAACTTTAACCATCAAAATGGCTACAAATTTAGTCAATCTTGGAAACCCGTCATACATTACTTTGATCACTAAACTCCTTTGTTTAACTCTCATTGAGAAATTCTCCTCTATCATGAAGCCTTCCTATATCTATATCTAGGTGCTTTATTTTCCTTTAATACTTCTCATATTTATCGTTATTGTTATCTCTTATTACTTTATCATTAATTAACCTAGAAATCTTTTATTTTGAATTTATTTTTCTATCCATTATTTCCCTTAATTAATGTTTTTTATTATTTTTGCTTATTAGCATTGGTATTATTTTAGTTTCTCTTTTTATTATTAAACTCTCTTAACAATTTTCAATTCTTTTATTATTTTTCTCAACAAACTTGTTATTATTTTAATAATGTATTATATTTCTCTCAACAACTTAATAATTTATTATACTTTTCTCAACATTTTAATTTACTATTTTTAACATTCTATCTCAACTGCTATTTTCAATATTCGATCTCAACGACTAATCTGAGTTTCTTCTTCATTCAATTTGTTTCTCCTCCCCTTTCTTAATGGTTATTCACTAATCTTCTATTTAAAAACATATTTCAAACATATCTCAACATTCTTTTCCAACACAATAGCATGACTAATCTGAGTTTCTTCTTCATTCAATTTGTTTATCCTCCCCTTTCTTAATGGTTATTCACTAATCTTCTATTTAAAAACATACTTCAAACATATCTCAACATTCTTTTCCAACACAATAGCTTCATCTCTAACCATGGATGAAGTATCCACTTGAAAAGTTGAACATTTCAAAACCACATACACAATTCTTATCCATAAAAAATTATAATGCATTTGAATTATCTTTAATTTAATTAAAATAGAAATCTTTTATTCAATTTTCAAAATTTTATTTATAAAGAAAAAATAATAAATTTAAATAGCTATATTAATTTTTATTTATATTAAATATATATTAATTTTTATTTATAAAAAAATAGTATTTAAATGTTTAAAAATATTAAATTAAAATATATTATTACTCTTATTACTAATAAAAAAAGATAATAAAAACAATATAACTATCAAAGAATTTGTTATCGGTTAAGCTATATAACATGTATTACTTTGTTATTTATAATATTAATTTCACCAATTAAATAGCGAAGATGATAACTTTCATTAAAAAAAAAATATTAAGATAAATCATTTTTCGTGTAGATTTTCTAACATCCAAGGGTGCATCAAATAGTTGGGAGAAGTTCTCTAGATTGACCAATGCCAAGCCTACCCATGTTGATATAAAGTTTTCTTTAAAAGTCCACTATGGTATATGTTAAGGAGTAGGCCAAAATACAAATAGAGGTGGATCGGTCTTCAATGGTCGACATTTTTTTAATGTATGAAGCAAAATCTTTCATAGGTAGGTTTCATGGGAAAAAAAGAGCTCTAAGTCAATCCATCATTGGGTAAAGCAACTAGGGTATTGTCATGTGGATTCTCGAGGTTTTAATATCTCTTTTTTCAAGAGTGAGAATGACAATCTAACTACTTTACATCTATGCGAGTGGTTATGAGGCTTTTATGGATTAACACATTTTAAATGGTAATTGTGCTTTGAAAGGACGAGTTTGTAGAATCCATTAAATTTCAATTACAATTGTTAGAAAAGGGAAAAAATAAATTTCAATTACAATTGTTAGAAAAGGGAAAAAATAAATTCCAATTACAATGGTTAGAGAAGGGAAAAAATATTCAAGATCATTGGGAATAAGTTAGGAATATTTTTCACAATTAAAAGAAAAAATATTCAAGATTATCGAGAATAAGTTAGAAATATTTTTCATAATTAGTTCATGATCCAGGAGGATTTGGAATGTTAAAAAATTGATATTATCAAATGCTTATTAAATTGACTTCATTGCGTAAAGCTCGATGAGATCTTTCCAACACAATTTGAACAACCTCAAATGAACGACATATGAGGAAGTTATGACCTTTTGAAGTTCAGCAAAAACAATGCAAAATGGCAAAGGACAGGCTGCCACATGGAAGTATGTACAGTACGATCATATGACATGGCAGTATCATAGATGGAAACATGGCATCACCAAAGGATGACATATAATACCCATGTTTCCCCCAACTTGTAAATATAACTATAACTTGCCAAAAGACTATGGGAAAACTGAATATGTGTGTATGTTGGAATTGATGAACCTTTTTGTTATAAAAGGTAATGTATCTATTTATGCTATTAAATAAAATGGATAGTGTTGCATAATTGTTGAGGGACTTTTCCAAGGTAGATCATGATGCTATGAGAGAGATGGTGAGGGGAACCAACAATGGTTGAGATAACCCCCGCCAGAACAGTACCTTACTGGATTTAAATTACTTAGACCGAGAATAGTCCTCCCACCCAGGAATAAGTTACCAGTCAACAAGGTAGTTGGGATGTCCTCCTCAAGAATTAATGAGGAGAAGGGAAGAGTACCCCCCTGAAAGACTTCTTGACCTGACCATGAACTGGGGATTCAGACCCATGCAATCTTGCCGAGGAAGGCAAGAAAAGAAGGGAAATCATGGGCAAAAAAGGGGGGGACAATTTTCTAAAGGAGAAGAACATGTGCAACTCTCTGGTTCTGAAGAGAACTGAAAAACGAGTTTGTTCTGGGTATAGGAAGTTGTTGGCGTCATCTTCATTCCAAGATGATAAATGACGTTGCAAGAATATGAGTGACTGACGAAGCACTCATCGCAAACCCCCTTTCTTGGTAAACGATCTGCTAAATCATTGTGGTAAGAGGACAATGATCTTCGTCCCTAACTGTTATTGAACGAGAAGGAAGAGTCTCTCTCAAAGCATCATGATCTAGCTAGGGGGTGGCCAAAGGTAAATTCATTCAGGAGTGGTTGTGCCTACGGTTGGGTGGAAAAGGGCACCCCTCTCATCAGTTGCTTTACCATCTGGTTTTCTTGATAAGTATTCTTATACCTGCATACTAGAATTGAAATGATGGTTGAATGTTTGTGTCTATGTCTATGACGAAAATTTATATTGTATGATTAATGTAGAAATGCTTATTGTTTTTCTGTGAACCCTTGCATTTGAATGGTTTCTTTTTTCCTCATCTTAACCGTTGGAAATCTATGAGACGTATGCCTTCAAAAAAATTTAGGAATACGTTTACGATTTTTGTACTGGTTGAAAAATCCTTAAGGGAATTTTCCCAATGATTGAATTTATAACGTAAAAGTCGGGGTAGAATTCGCTAGAACACCTCAGTCTTGTCAACCCCTCGAATTTACCTTTGCGGGTCACTATAATCGAGCTCTATGGAAGGAGGCCACCTCCTTCAAACCAGGGATGATTTTAAGGATGGAAATTTATTTTAAAATGTAGAAACCTTAGCAAATCTTACTAATCCTTCATATGCCAACTATAAAATGTTTGGCGATATTTTTGTAAAAATATTCAAATGTCTAAGGATTTTATATAGTTTGTATAAAATTTTGGTGATTTTTAAAGTAAAATAATTTTATCCTTTAGGATTTGGGCGAATCATTTTTAGTATAGAAAATCTTATTTTGGGAAAAACCATGGAAAATTAGCCCACGAGCGAAATTGGCCCCTAAAATAATCCATGCTTCAAACCCTTCGTCGATGTGACTGAGAGATCATGTCCACGACCCTAACCAAAACATGGCTAAGATTTGAACGTGCAACCTAGAGACTTGTCAGAGGATCCATACAACCAAGACCGGGGAACTCTTCACTAGGTCTGAAAGGAGCTAAGCTATTCTAGCTTCGGAACTCCGAGAGTTCAGAGCTCTGGGATTCTATGACTTTACAACCTTCGAAACCAATCGAAGGTAACCTTTTGGTGTGTTTACTGGCGAGGTTGACTGACAT
>JZKD02S0413585.1:0-18020 GCA_000966675.3 Picea glauca
AATCAAGTCATGGAAGACATGCTTAGGATGTATGTCATGGATAATCAAACCCATTGGGAGAAGTACCTACCTTTGGTAGAGTTTGCCTACAATAACATTTTTCATAGCTCCATCGGAATACCACCCTATGAAGCTCTGTATGGAAGGCCATGCAGAACACCATTGAGTTGGGAAAGATTAGAATACCGAGTAATAGTTGGGCTAGAATTGATTCAAGGGATGGAGGAATAGGTGATTCAAATTAGGCAAAGACTAAAGGAAGTAGAGGATAGGAAGAAAAGTTATGCGGATGCACACAGAACCGACCGAAGTTATAAAGTGGGAGACCAGGTTTTCATTCATATCAGGCCTAACAAGAGTACCATATGGTTCGGAAAGGGGACAAAGTTGTCACCTCTATTTATAAAACCATTAAGAATCCAAGATAAAATTGGACCCATTTCCTATCGTCTCGTACTGCCACCCAACTTGCATAAAACTCATAACGTTTTTCATGTATCTGTTTACGTCATTATGTTGTTGATGAATCAGATAAACTAAATTGGAAGGAATTGCAGGTATCGGATGTGGGAAATCTCATGGTAGAACCATTACGCATATTGGACCGTAGAGTTCGATAGCTCAGGAACCATCTGGTAGACCAAGTTAATGTCCAATGGGACATGTATAGTCCAGGATCTGCTACTTGGGAAGACGTCGAGACACTACGACGAGACTATCCCTCACTTTTTTGAACACCTCGAGAATATGTTTCTCGAAGGTTGGGTGTATGTAACACCACCTTTTGACTTAGACAACCAGGATTACCTGAGGCCTACACACTTTTGTTTTCTATTCAAAAGTGAAACTATTAAATGATACACTTGAACTTTTAAGACGTATGAATTTTATAAATGTTTAAATGTATTTGGATAATCATGGATATGATGCGATATATTGTGAGAATGTAAATTTTATGAATGTTTAGATGTTATTGATGATGATGGATATGATATGATCTACTATGTGAATGTAAATTCTATGAATGTCTAATTGTTATTGATGATGATGGATATGATGTGACATATTGTGTGAATGAAAATCCTATGAAGGTGTAAATTCTATTTGAATGATGTTGGATATGATGCAATCTATTATGTAAATGATAATTTTATGAATGGATGTCGTTAATTGAATTATGGGATATTATGAGATCTATTTCTAACTTGAAAAMTTTGATGTTAAAGTTGTTGGTACGTGGATACCRAATTGAAATTATGGTTGTATGCAATTACATGATGATAATGCATAGAAATGTATGAATTTGTGCTACAGACTAATCTGCAGGTTATGGGCTATGAAATAGCCAAGGGATAATGATGATGAAAGTGGATGACATGAACACTAGCCGAGAAACATTATGGTATGAATCTTTGTATGTGAAATTATATTGGTTTGGATGCATTGCTATGATATGTGGACCAGTGCAGGATTTCAGGTGGTAAGACTGCCCAAAACTGAATAGACGATGACAAAATTCCCAACAACATGGTGCCATTGTATATTCCATTGTAGGGTGTGGACCCTAGTCCTATTAGGAGGGGTGGAGGCATTTTCCACCGTGTATCCTCCGAAACCTGAAGTCATCGGAGGATAGTGTTAGCTCACACTCCCCTAGACATGTGATGATGATTGTCAGTTGCCTACTGGGGAAGCTTGGTCGAGATAGTGACACTTCCGCTTACAATTTCTATTTGGAGTTAAGTCAATATAGTTGACGCTCCAAGATAGTCCAGTAGAGGAAGGATAGGAATGAAGATGGAAGTAAGTTATGGAGGAAGGATGAGTAGAAATAGTTGAGAGTGTATGGATATTTGTCTTATGGTGGAATTTATTGTTTTTCCTTCTGAAAATAAAATGTGTATATATGAGTATTCATAATTATGTAACTAAACCACAATTGTCTAAATAAAATTGTTGAACTAGATAATTGTAATTAAAGGATTTCACAAACATTTGATTGGTTAATTGTCTTTTATAAAAAGAACAATCTTGTTGATTGGATTGGATGCATACATAAATTACTATAAGGGTGATAGTTAATGATTATTAGTACATGCACGAGACTTGTATGTACTAGCTACACATGCCTTTCTTGTACATGTACACTAGTATGTATGAGTTTTCTTGGCTTACTTACTAATAATGTCAGTTAATTGTTATGAATGTGTGAACCATGTGTCTTTTCCCTTGTATCATAAAATACTTTAACTTTGAGATGAAGTTTCCTGAAGAGTGGGTGTATGTAACAACCCTAGTTAAATAGTTGCTTAAGGTTTATCAAATATAGTTAATTAAATAATTAACTGTACTAATATGTATTAGTTAAGTAATGATTAATTATTAATAATATTGATCAATTAATTATTGTTTAATATATGTTGATTAATCAATTAATTGATTAATTAACACATTAATGTTTGGATAACAAATTAAAGGCTTAATAACTTATTAGAAAACTTTACGTATGAAGGGAAAGGGCATTGAATGGAGGAACAAGGTATTGAATGGAGGGATAAGGTGGGTGGCATTAATTGAAGGTAGGAGGCAGTGAATGGGAAGAGGAATATATGAGGGGGTAGAGGCCTTCGAGAGAGGAGGATTATGAAAATTTGGGGAGGAAGCATTATTTTGGGAGAAGGACTGTATTTCTTGGTTTGGATAGTTTTTTGGTTTAAGAGTTTGGGTGGATTGTTACAGGGGTGCACCAGGTTGTTGGGATTTTTGGGCTCAGGGTCCAAGAATCCTCACGGAATCTTGGAGCTAGGGATCTAGACAGGCTCTATTCCTAGCTTGCAGGGAGGAAAATTCGGTTCTGGGCATAGTTTCAGCTTGGAAACAGTTTCATCTTGGGCTTGGAAAAATAGAGTTGGGAAACAAATCACTTGACAGGTATTTTTGTTTTTCTTTTATCATGGCATGTCATTACCGTATGATGATTCAATATGTTATTTATGTTGTGTACATTATTCAATATATCATTTATATCATGCTTCCCATTTGGGAATTTTGCTGAGCCATAAACTGTAAACTGTTATTTTAATGATGTTATTTTTCTTAATATAGAACCGTAAAAGAAATTATAATAGAAATGTTATGTTTAAATTTATGAAATTCTAGGTTCTGTTAGAGAGGACTTTACATAGCTTCTACAAGTCTCATATAGGCACTAAGCTATTACACATCTTACTTCCACTTAACATATATCACATAGGAATACTATTTAACTCCCTCTCTTACATTTCCTATCCTTCTATTTATACATACAAAAATGGGCCTAAGCATGGGTAAACCCACGGGACGACATCCCTTTCCCATTACATATTCCCAAAAACCCAAAAAGGGACCCAAAAGTGGGTCAATATTCTGCAATCTCCGCTTTGTTTGGTGCTCCATCTTTGACAGGCTGTCGAAGTCCCAAAAATGGTCAAATTTGACCAAGTTCTCCCAAAACTTGGTCAAGGGCCAACAGGCCCCCAACACTCACCTATGACTTGTCCCGAGTCACTCTGGTTTGAGAAATTCTGCTTTGAATGCCTCAATCTTTTCTCGAGCTCCTTTGACCTACTGTAGTGCTACTCCATCTTGCTCAGTGAACTCCTGGATGAGTGCGTCATTGACTGGTCCTTCTTGGTGTTGGTCTTCTGCACTCACAACCTGTTTAAGTTCTACTCCTTTTCTTTCAACTTCGGTGAATAGTTGGCATGCCTTCTCTTGCACTGGTTGAAGTCATTGAGAGACTTCCATCACTTTAATTTAGATCGTGTGGATCTGTTTTTGGGTCATGCATTGCTCTGGAAACCTCTTCATTCTTTCAACTGGTGATAAGGCCTTCAGTTGAGCCTGTAATGTATCTGTGTGCTACTTTGCTTCCTCTAGTTGCGACTCCAATGATTGTAACTCTGGATTCTCTGTGAGGTCTTCATAATTCTGAGTGCTCCTAGAGCTCAGCTACTTGCATTCCAAAGAAAGGGATCTCATTCTGCTAACTGCGCTACAAGTAGTTGCCTCTCATAGGTCTCTTCTTTCTTGAGGGGTCTCTGGAATAGTACAAAGTTCCAGGTCTGTGATGCACTGTTGAATTTGTTGGATCACTTCTTCAAGATGTGCCACCTACTGTGGAATTCGTTCTTCATCTCTCACTTCTATGAAGGTCACAATGCGAAGTGCTCTATTGACCAGTTCCTTTACTTCTAGTTTCTCTATGATAAACTAGTCCTTTCTCTATTGTAGCTCTTCTTTATTTTTGTCCCACTATCCTTGAAGATAAAAAATTTCTCATTCGACAGCACTGCACTACTCGACAAGTACTCCCTGTACCTATGTCAAAGCCTGGGTGGCTTGCGCTATCTCTTCCTGAGCTCGTCGAAGGTGATCTTCAACTTTATCAGTGATCTAGTGTAATTGGGCTAGCGCATCTCCTGGTTCTACTATTCCTGCTATCACACTTTCTAGTCTACGAGCTTCAAATTCTCGGTTGGAAAAAGTGTTCTTCGTTCATGGTACAGTGAGATAAATAGGAAATATTGGTAAAGGTTTACTTTTTAAAGGGTATGATCCTCATTAATTCTTGTTCTCTCCATTATGGCATGGTCCAATGGTCTGGTTATGAGCCATCAATGCATTCCGACCAGTTTGGAGCGGCTGTCGAATGGATATATCGGCCTCTAATGGCTATATTTCTTCGCCACGATGAAGTTCCCTATGTCACTTTTTTGATATCCCACCAAAGCTCCAATTCTGCAAAGTTTCTTTCTGCGAGGTGCCCTCTGGAACCCATTGTAAATTTTCAATATTATCCTTCTTCTTTCTTAGCTTTCTATCCTTCCTCCCCATGAGCTTCATCTCAATGGTTCTTTCGTCATTCTGATTCTTGGACATAGTCACTTCGCGTTACTGAGATTCTTTCCTAGGATTCAGGTGTATCACTTCTTCTTCATTTGGGTTATCCTTTGGTATGACTTACGATGTTCCTGTAGCTTTGACATATGGGCTTCTAGTGTTAGGTAGCTTCGATCTATTCTCCCTTTCTTCAATCAACTATGCAATATTCTGGGTCATGAATCTTTTAACTCCTATGTCTTATGTTCTAAGACTTCTTCTTCTTCCTTCTTTCTAGCTTGATCTCTATCAATCCAATATTTTCCTAGTAACATGGTAAATGGGGCATTGTCTTCAATGAATTTGATAATCTCAAAGTCTTCCTTTGTCTAAGTTCCATTGACTATCATAGGTATCTGAGTGATATTTCCATACAACATCATCAGTTTTCCTCTGAATAGTCCTATTCCTCCTAATGAAGGGATCATAGTAGGCTTCCCTATAGCTTCCCAAGTTCTTTCTGGAATAATTTTCACTTGTGTCTCTTCATCAAGGACAGAGTCAATGTCGAAGTCTCATATTCTTACTTCAATGCATTCTTTTTCTTTGAAAATATCTAATAGCCTAACATATTGATGGTCATTCAAGGTCTCTTTCATTTGCATTAATACCTTCTCTGATTCCTACTAGGGTTCTGCCTCTTATGGATCTACCTTAGGGTTGTCCTGACTTAGATTTATTTCTTCCAGTGTAGCAATCATTCTAGGGCAATCCAATACTTCCTGGTTTGTAGCTTTGCAACAAAGACAACTAGATCTTCCACTAGGGCATTCCTTAGCTAGATGGCCTGGCTTTCTGCAACTATAACATAGGGTTAATCCTCTCTTTCTTTTAAATGATCCCCAACCTCTTATGTACTGTGCACTAGGATCATGGTAGCTAGTCTGCAAAAAATTATTTCTAGGATCCTGCATCCATTTGTTAGTTCAAACATTCTTTCTATGCATAGGTATAACATATCTATCATTATTTTTATCATATCTATTCATATCAAACTTTCTTTCATCTATTAATGCCCTAGTTTTTAAGCTAGGACAGAATCTATCAAACATACCTAGATCCATGCTGTAGAAACAAAAATTTCCAATTATCTTACTTCTATAGAGCACAAAGCTTCCAGATCTAAGAACTTTTAACTATTCTTACCTTTATTAGAGCACATAGCTTACAGATCTTACCTCTTTTCTGCATATCTGACCTCTTTTCTTTAGAAACTTACACTTTTACTTTTCTTAGAGCACAAAGCATTCAGGTCTTTCTTCTTTTCTTCATATCTGACCTTCTTTTCTTTAGATCTATCTTTCCTTTCTTGGCACAAAGCTTCACGGGTTGAGTGAAAAGCTACGCACTAGGGAAATAGATCTATGCACAGAGCTTCCATAGTTTTCCAATTGAATCTTCGCACAAAGCTTCTTCTCCCTTAGTTCCTAACAATCACATTTTCAGGTCCCGGCAATGGAACCATTTGTTGGCACAGGGGCAAACCCAGCATTCAACGCTACAAGAGAACACCAACAAAGCCCTAACTATTGGCCCTTTTGGAAACACCTACAAAGCAGATGAAGTTTCACCCAAGGTAGAGGCAAGGGTGGTTGCAAGACTCAGGTGTCTGCAACCTTAGATAGGACGCATATATGTGATTATATCGCTTACAGATCACTTAGCATCAATCATTTATCAATATTCAATCCTTATTATACTTCACAAATAGCATAGAGTATCGCAACAATCATTTATATCTAAAGGATTCCAGTTCTTAACAATAGTAAAACAGATCAGATCTAGTAAATTAGCACTAAGCATCTTCATACATGTTAGATATACATTCACACACATCTAAAAAGCACAAAGCATCGGTAGATCTATCTAAATGTATTAAATAACTTTGCAAAAGCATAAATAAGCACATCAAGTCAAGGCACAAATCATAACACATAGATTTACGTGGTTCACCCCCACCCTGAGGCTATGTCCACGAACTCTTCTTCTCTATTATTATCAGCCAAGCGGTTACAAGCACAGAGCCACCAAACCCTACTGCGCACAGGACAGAATATATGCGTAGCTCGCTAGATCCTTCTTCCTTGCATTATAGAACAAACCCTTCTACAACTTCTTACAATAATTTTCAATTAGCTTCTGCAAGTCTCATATAGGAACTATTCTCTTATAGATCTTATTTGCACTTAGCATACATCACATAGACATACTATTTGACTCCCTCTCTCACATTTCTTATCCTTCTATTTATACATACAAAAGTGGGCCTAAGCAAGGGTAAACCCACGGGCCGACATCCCTTTCCCATTACATATTCCCAAAAACCCAAAAGTGGGTTGATATTATGCAATCTCCGCTTCATCTAGCACTCCATCTTCAACAGGCTATCGATGTCCCAAAAATGGTCAAATATGACCAAGTGCTCTCAAAACTTGGTCAAGGGCCAACACTATTAGAGCCACCTATGAGCTTGCCAATTGGTTGAACTGATGAATGTAAGATATTCTTAATACATTTGTCACTTTAACAATCTTAATCTATCCCATGCTACAATACCTTATAAGTCTTGTACTTCTTGCTAAACTTTCAGGTCATGTCCTAGATTTCTTCTTCACAAGTGTTTATTTGCTAAGAAAATTACTCCTTATGTACCCTCAGTATCACTTGAATACACTTCTTGTGTGTTTATTGTAATTCTTTTTTTTGTCCTTTGAACATTTCTATCTTCAACTACTTCTCCTTAGTAAGTTGTCCCCGCAGCTTGTGTTTCTTCCTATGATGACTCAATTATGTTGCAAGGTAGCTATACATTGTTCCTATAATTTTGCATTCTACATAGTCTAACTATATACACTATAGTATGCATGTGTTTCTATATTGAGTCTTCCAATTGATTCATGGAACTTTGTATGTAAACTATCCCTCATAGTCTTGAATTTTATATTAGCTTGTTGCACACAAGGGAATAAATACCAAATATAACTTCTAGGATTAACTATAATATAAAATCCATTTTCTTCCTTCTTAAAATTGTCTCTTAACAATGAAGCAAAGATGCAAAATGTTGTTGGCTTTTAGTGAAATTGACCTCTTGGAATGTCTAGGGCCTTAAGGACCCCAACAAAAAACACATTGTCCACCAATTGTTGAGGTCTTTGGTTGGACCAGATATTCTTTGTTTACAAGGGATCAAAATTGTGGGTTTTATGCTTCATACTGCCTTGTCAATCATTTGGCCTAGGGATAGATTTCTTGAATTCATGCTAATGGAAAAGGAAGATCATATTCCTTGTCTCTCTAAAGTTTTCCAATGTTGTTGTTGAATGGGAATCGGGATATAGACCCCTCCCAACAACTTGTGTGGATTCTTCTTAAACTAGATACTTGAATTTTCAAGTTAGTCAATATCTATGACTCTGATGATATCGGTGTGTGTGAAACCTTTTGGCATTAGATGGACAATGACCTCCCCGATGTCCCCTAGCTTATTTGCGGGGATTTCAACATGGTAGAGTGACAAGAAGACAAAGAAGGGGAACATCCTATACAACTATTGGTTAGAGAGAAAATGGATTGGTGGGTGATAAAGGACAAACAAGGACATTATGACCCTAATCAATAATAGAAGGCAAGATTCCATTGAAATATGGTTCACATGGAAAAATTTACACAAAGGGGTTGAGAGAATTTACCAATGATTGGATAAATCCCTCTTATTAGAGTTTTGGTTACTTCTTGCTTGGTGCATTAGCCTTGCTTGGCTATTGGATTGCTACCANAATTGAAATTATGGTTGTATGCAATTACATGATGATAATGCATAGAAATGTATGAATTTGTGCTACAGACTAATCTGCAGGTTATGGGCTATGAAATAGCCAAGGGATAATGATGATGAAAGTGGATGACATGAACACTAGCCGAGAAACATTATGGTATGAATCTTTGTATGTGAAATTATATTGGTTTGGATGCATTGCTATGATATGTGGACCAGTGCAGGATTTCAGGTGGTAAGACTGCCCAAAACTGAATAGACGATGACAAAATTCCCAACAACATGGTGCCATTGTATATTCCATTGTAGGGTGTGGACCCTAGTCCTATTAGGAGGGGTGGAGGCATTTTCCACCGTGTATCCTCCGAAACCTGAAGTCATCGGAGGATAGTGTTAGCTCACACTCCCCTAGACATGTGATGATGATTGTCAGTTGCCTACTGGGGAAGCTTGGTCGAGATAGTGACACTTCCGCTTACAATTTCTATTTGGAGTTAAGTCAATATAGTTGACGCTCCAAGATAGTCCAGTAGAGGAAGGATAGGAATGAAGATGGAAGTAAGTTATGGAGGAAGGATGAGTAGAAATAGTTGAGAGTGTATGGATATTTGTCTTATGGTGGAATTTATTGTTTTTCCTTCTGAAAATAAAATGTGTATATATGAGTATTCATAATTATGTAACTAAACCACAATTGTCTAAATAAAATTGTTGAACTAGATAATTGTAATTAAAGGATTTCACAAACATTTGATTGGTTAATTGTCTTTTATAAAAAGAACAATCTTGTTGATTGGATTGGATGCATACATAAATTACTATAAGGGTGATAGTTAATGATTATTAATTAGTACATGCACGAGACTTGTATGTACTAGCTACACATGCCTTTCTTGTACATGTACACTAGTATGTATGAGTTTTCTTATCTTACTTACTAATAATGTCAGTTAATTGTTATGAATGTGTGAACCATGTGTCTTTTCCCTTGTATCATAAAATACTTTAACTTCGAGATGAAGTTTCCTGAAGAGTGGGTGTATGTAACAACCCTAGTTAAATAGTTGCTTAAGGTTTATCAAATATAGTTAATTAAATAATTAACTGTACTAATATGTATTAGTTAAGTAATGATTAATTATTAATAATATTGATCAATTAATTATTGTTTAATATATGTTGATTAATCAATTAATTGATTAATTAACACATTAATGTTTGGATAACAAATTAAAGGCTTAATAACTTATTAGAAAACTTTACGTATGAAGGGAAAGGGCATTGAATGGAGGAACAAGGTATTGAATGGAGGGATAAGGTGGGTGGCATTAATTGAAGGTAGGAGGCAGTGAATGGGAAGAGGAATATATGAGGGGGTAGAGGCCTTCGAGAGAGGAGGATTATGAAAATTTGGGGAGGAAGCATTATTTTGGGAGAAGGACTGTATTTCTTGGTTTGGATAGTTTTTTGGTTTAAGAGTTTGGGTGGATTGTTACAGGGGTGCACCAGGTTGTTGGGATTTTTGGGCTCAGGGTCCAAGAATCCTCACGGAATCTTGGAGCTAGGGATCTAGACAGGCTCTATTCCTAGCTTGCAGGGAGGAAAATTCGGTTCTGGGCATAGTTTCAGCTTGGAAACAGTTTCATCTTGGGCTTGGAAAAATAGAGTTGGGAAACAAATCACTTGACAGGTATTTTTGTTTTTCTTTTATCATGGCATGTCATTACCGTATGATGATTCAATATGTTATTTATGTTGTGTACATTATTCAATATATCATTTATATCATGCTTCCCATTTGGGAATTTTGCTGAGCCATAAACTGTAAACTGTTATTTTAATGATGTTATTTTTCTTAATATAGAACCGTAAAAGAAATTATAATAGAAATGTTATGTTTAAATTTATGAAATTCTAGGTTCTGTTAGAGAGGACTTTACATAGCTTCTACAAGTCTCATATAGGCACTAAGCTATTACACATCTTACTTCCACTTAACATATATCACATAGGAATACTATTTAACTCCCTCTCTTACATTTCCTATCCTTCTATTTATACATACAAAAATGGGCCTAAGCATGGGTAAACCCACGGGACGACATCCCTTTCCCATTACATATTCCCAAAAACCCAAAAAGGGACCCAAAAGTGGGTCAATATTCTGCAATCTCCGCTTTGTTTGGTGCTCCATCTTTGACAGGCTGTCGAAGTCCCAAAAATGGTCAAATTTGACCAAGTTCTCCCAAAACTTGGTCAAGGGCCAACAGGCCCCCAACACTCACCTATGACTTGTCCCGAGTCACTCTGGTTTGAGAAATTCTGCTTTGAATGCCTCAATCTTTTCTCGAGCTCCTTTGACCTACTGTAGTGCTACTCCATCTTGCTCAGTGAACTCCTGGATGAGTGCGTCATTGACTGGTCCTTCTTGGTGTTGGTCTTCTGCACTCACAACCTGTTTAAGTTCTACTCCTTTTCTTTCAACTTCGGTGAATAGTTGGCATGCCTTCTCTTGCACTGGTTGAAGTCATTGAGAGACTTCCATCACTTTAATTTAGATCGTGTGGATCTGTTTTTGGGTCATGCATTGCTCTGGAAACCTCTTCATTCTTTCAACTGGTGATAAGGCCTTCAGTTGAGCCTGTAATGTATCTGTGTGCTACTTTGCTTCCTCTAGTTGCGACTCCAATGATTGTAACTCTGGATTCTCTGTGAGGTCTTCATAATTCTGAGTGCTCCTAGAGCTCAGCTACTTGCATTCCAAAGAAAGGGATCTCATTCTGCTAACTGCGCTACAAGTAGTTGCCTCTCATAGGTCTCTTCTTTCTTGAGGGGTCTCTGGAATAGTACAAAGTTCCAGGTCTGTGATGCACTGTTGAATTTGTTGGATCACTTCTTCAAGATGTGCCACCTACTGTGGAATTCGTTCTTCATCTCTCACTTCTATGAAGGTCACAATGCGAAGTGCTCTATTGACCAGTTCCTTTACTTCTAGTTTCTCTATGATAAACTAGTCCTTTCTCTATTGTAGCTCTTCTTTATTTTTGTCCCACTATCCTTGAAGATAAAAAATTTCTCATTCGACAGCACTGCACTACTCGACAAGTACTCCCTGTACCTATGTCAAAGCCTGGGTGGCTTGCGCTATCTCTTCCTGAGCTCGTCGAAGGTGATCTTCAACTTTATCAGTGATCTAGTGTAATTGGGCTAGCGCATCTCCTGGTTCTACTATTCCTGCTATCACACTTTCTAGTCTACGAGCTTCAAATTCTCGGTTGGAAAAAGTGTTCTTCGTTCATGGTACAGTGAGATAAATAGGAAATATTGGTAAAGGTTTACTTTTTAAAGGGTATGATCCTCATTAATTCTTGTTCTCTCCATTATGGCATGGTCCAATGGTCTGGTTATGAGCCATCAATGCATTCCGACCAGTTTGGAGCGGCTGTCGAATGGATATATCGGCCTCTAATGGCTATATTTCTTCGCCACGATGAAGTTCCCTATGTCACTTTTTTGATATCCCACCAAAGCTCCAATTCTGCAAAGTTTCTTTCTGCGAGGTGCCCTCTGGAACCCATTGTAAATTTTCAATATTATCCTTCTTCTTTCTTAGCTTTCTATCCTTCCTCCCCATGAGCTTCATCTCAATGGTTCTTTCGTCATTCTGATTCTTGGACATAGTCACTTCGCGTTACTGAGATTCTTTCCTAGGATTCAGGTGTATCACTTCTTCTTCATTTGGGTTATCCTTTGGTATGACTTACGATGTTCCTGTAGCTTTGACATATGGGCTTCTAGTGTTAGGTAGCTTCGATCTATTCTCCCTTTCTTCAATCAACTATGCAATATTCTGGGTCATGAATCTTTTAACTCCTATGTCTTATGTTCTAAGACTTCTTCTTCTTCCTTCTTTCTAGCTTGATCTCTATCAATCCAATATTTTCCTAGTAACATGGTAAATGGGGCATTGTCTTCAATGAATTTGATAATCTCAAAGTCTTCCTTTGTCTAAGTTCCATTGACTATCATAGGTATCTGAGTGATATTTCCATACAACATCATCAGTTTTCCTCTGAATAGTCCTATTCCTCCTAATGAAGGGATCATAGTAGGCTTCCCTATAGCTTCCCAAGTTCTTTCTGGAATAATTTTCACTTGTGTCTCTTCATCAAGGACAGAGTCAATGTCGAAGTCTCATATTCTTACTTCAATGCATTCTTTTTCTTTGAAAATATCTAATAGCCTAACATATTGATGGTCATTCAAGGTCTCTTTCATTTGCATTAATACCTTCTCTGATTCCTACTAGGGTTCTGCCTCTTATGGATCTACCTTAGGGTTGTCCTGACTTAGATTTATTTCTTCCAGTGTAGCAATCATTCTAGGGCAATCCAATACTTCCTGGTTTGTAGCTTT
This sequence comes from Picea glauca, assembly GCA_000966675.3. NCBI lineage: Eukaryota > Viridiplantae > Streptophyta > Pinopsida > Pinales > Pinaceae > Picea > Picea glauca. The sequence continues at coordinate 13,115 of JZKD02S0413585.1, forward strand.
GCAACAAAGACAACTAGATCTTCCACTAGGGCATTCCTTAGCTAGATGGCCTGGCTTTCTGCAACTATAACATAGGGTTAATCCTCTCTTTCTTTTAAATGATCCCCAACCTCTTATGTACTGTGCACTAGGATCATGGTAGCTAGTCTGCAAAAAATTATTTCTAGGATCCTGCATCCATTTGTTAGTTCAAACATTCTTTCTATGCATAGGTATAACATATCTATCATTATTTTTATCATATCTATTCATATCAAACTTTCTTTCATCTATTAATGCCCTAGTTTTTAAGCTAGGACAGAATCTATCAAACATACCTAGATCCATGCTGTAGAAACAAAAATTTCCAATTATCTTACTTCTATAGAGCACAAAGCTTCCAGATCTAAGAACTTTTAACTATTCTTACCTTTATTAGAGCACATAGCTTACAGATCTTACCTCTTTTCTGCATATCTGACCTCTTTTCTTTAGAAACTTACACTTTTACTTTTCTTAGAGCACAAAGCATTCAGGTCTTTCTTCTTTTCTTCATATCTGACCTTCTTTTCTTTAGATCTATCTTTCCTTTCTTGGCACAAAGCTTCACGGGTTGAGTGAAAAGCTACGCACTAGGGAAATAGATCTATGCACAGAGCTTCCATAGTTTTCCAATTGAATCTTCGCACAAAGCTTCTTCTCCCTTAGTTCCTAACAATCACATTTTCAGGTCCCGGCAATGGAACCATTTGTTGGCACAGGGGCAAACCCAGCATTCAACGCTACAAGAGAACACCAACAAAGCCCTAACTATTGGCCCTTTTGGAAACACCTACAAAGCAGATGAAGTTTCACCCAAGGTAGAGGCAAGGGTGGTTGCAAGACTCAGGTGTCTGCAACCTTAGATAGGACGCATATATGTGATTATATCGCTTACAGATCACTTAGCATCAATCATTTATCAATATTCAATCCTTATTATACTTCACAAATAGCATAGAGTATCGCAACAATCATTTATATCTAAAGGATTCCAGTTCTTAACAATAGTAAAACAGATCAGATCTAGTAAATTAGCACTAAGCATCTTCATACATGTTAGATATACATTCACACACATCTAAAAAGCACAAAGCATCGGTAGATCTATCTAAATGTATTAAATAACTTTGCAAAAGCATAAATAAGCACATCAAGTCAAGGCACAAATCATAACACATAGATTTACGTGGTTCACCCCCACCCTGAGGCTATGTCCACGAACTCTTCTTCTCTATTATTATCAGCCAAGCGGTTACAAGCACAGAGCCACCAAACCCTACTGCGCACAGGACAGAATATATGCGTAGCTCGCTAGATCCTTCTTCCTTGCATTATAGAACAAACCCTTCTACAACTTCTTACAATAATTTTCAATTAGCTTCTGCAAGTCTCATATAGGAACTATTCTCTTATAGATCTTATTTGCACTTAGCATACATCACATAGACATACTATTTGACTCCCTCTCTCACATTTCTTATCCTTCTATTTATACATACAAAAGTGGGCCTAAGCAAGGGTAAACCCACGGGCCGACATCCCTTTCCCATTACATATTCCCAAAAACCCAAAAGTGGGTTGATATTATGCAATCTCCGCTTCATCTAGCACTCCATCTTCAACAGGCTATCGATGTCCCAAAAATGGTCAAATATGACCAAGTGCTCTCAAAACTTGGTCAAGGGCCAACACTATTAGAGCCACCTATGAGCTTGCCAATTGGTTGAACTGATGAATGTAAGATATTCTTAATACATTTGTCACTTTAACAATCTTAATCTATCCCATGCTACAATACCTTATAAGTCTTGTACTTCTTGCTAAACTTTCAGGTCATGTCCTAGATTTCTTCTTCACAAGTGTTTATTTGCTAAGAAAATTACTCCTTATGTACCCTCAGTATCACTTGAATACACTTCTTGTGTGTTTATTGTAATTCTTTTTTTTGTCCTTTGAACATTTCTATCTTCAACTACTTCTCCTTAGTAAGTTGTCCCCGCAGCTTGTGTTTCTTCCTATGATGACTCAATTATGTTGCAAGGTAGCTATACATTGTTCCTATAATTTTGCATTCTACATAGTCTAACTATATACACTATAGTATGCATGTGTTTCTATATTGAGTCTTCCAATTGATTCATGGAACTTTGTATGTAAACTATCCCTCATAGTCTTGAATTTTATATTAGCTTGTTGCACACAAGGGAATAAATACCAAATATAACTTCTAGGATTAACTATAATATAAAATCCATTTTCTTCCTTCTTAAAATTGTCTCTTAACAATGAAGCAAAGATGCAAAATGTTGTTGGCTTTTAGTGAAATTGACCTCTTGGAATGTCTAGGGCCTTAAGGACCCCAACAAAAAACACATTGTCCACCAATTGTTGAGGTCTTTGGTTGGACCAGATATTCTTTGTTTACAAGGGATCAAAATTGTGGGTTTTATGCTTCATACTGCCTTGTCAATCATTTGGCCTAGGGATAGATTTCTTGAATTCATGCTAATGGAAAAGGAAGATCATATTCCTTGTCTCTCTAAAGTTTTCCAATGTTGTTGTTGAATGGGAATCGGGATATAGACCCCTCCCAACAACTTGTGTGGATTCTTCTTAAACTAGATACTTGAATTTTCAAGTTAGTCAATATCTATGACTCTGATGATATCGGTGTGTGTGAAACCTTTTGGCATTAGATGGACAATGACCTCCCCGATGTCCCCTAGCTTATTTGCGGGGATTTCAACATGGTAGAGTGACAAGAAGACAAAGAAGGGGAACATCCTATACAACTATTGGTTAGAGAGAAAATGGATTGGTGGGTGATAAAGGACAAACAAGGACATTATGACCCTAATCAATAATAGAAGGCAAGATTCCATTGAAATATGGTTCACATGGAAAAATTTACACAAAGGGGTTGAGAGAATTTACCAATGATTGGATAAATCCCTCTTATTAGAGTTTTGGTTACTTCTTGCTTGGTGCATTAGCCTTGCTTGGCTATTGGATTGCTACCANTTGTAGGGTGTGGACCCTAGTTATGAATAGGAGGGGTGGAGGCATTTCCCACCGTGTATCCTCTGAAACCTGAAGTCATGGGAGGACTGTCAGTTGCCTGCTGGGGAAGCTTGGTAGAGATAGTGACGCTTCCACTTACGGGTTCTATTTAGAGTTAGGTCAATATAGTTGATGCTCCAAGATAGTCCGGCAGAGGAAGGATATGAATGGAAGATGGAAGTAAGTTAGGGAGGAAGGATGAGTAGAAATAGTTGAGAGTGTATGGAGATTTGTCTTATGGTGGAATTTATTGTTTTCCCTTCTGAAAAGAAAATGTGTATATATGAATATTCATAATTACATAACTAAACCACAGTTGTCTAAATAAAATTGTTGAACTAGATAATTGTAATTAAAGTATTTCACAAACATTTGATTGGTTTATTGTCTTTTATAAAAAGAATAATCTTGTTGATTGGATTGGATGCATACATAAATGACTATAAGGGTGATAGTTATTGATTATTAGTACATGCACGAGACTTGTATGTACTAGCTACACATGCCTTTCTTGTACATATACATTAGTATGTATGAGTTTTCTTGGCTTACTTACTAATAATTTCGGTTAATTGTTATGAATGTGTGAACCATGTGTCTTTTCCCTTGTAGCATAAAATACTTTAACTTCAGGACAAAGTTTCCTGAAGAGTGGGTGTATGTAACAACTCTAGTTAAATAGTTGCTTAAGGTTTATCAAGTATAGTTAATTAAATAATTAATTGTCCTAATATGTATTAGTTAAGTAATGATTAATTATTAATAATATTATTTATTTATTTATTTATTGTTTAATATATGTCGATTAATTAATTAATTGATTAATTAACACATTAATGTTTGGATAACAAATTAAAGGCTTAATAACTTATTAGAAAACTTTACGTATGAAGGGAAAGGGCATTGAATAGAGGGATAAGGTATTGAATTGAGGGATAAGGTGGGTGGAATTAATTGAGGGTAGGAGGCGGTGAATGGGAAGAGGAGGATATGAGGGGGCAGAGGCCTTCGGGAGAGGATTATTATGACAATTTGGGGAGAAAGCATTATTTTGGAGAGAAGGACTGTATTTCCTGGTTAGGATATTTTTTTGGTTTGGGAAGATTGGGTGGATTGTTATAGGGGCACCAGGTTTCTTGGAGTTTTGGGCTCAGGGGCCAGGAATCCTCACGGAATCCTGGATCTAGGGAGCCAGATAGGCTGCTCCTAGCTGGCTGAGTGGTTAGTCGGTTTTGGGCAAGCTTTGTTTAGAGCATTAGGCAGAGTTTTGGGTAAAGCAGTAGAGAGGACAGCCGGATATTGGGAAAATAGCATCAGCCAGAGGTATCTATATTCATGAATTTGTTGGGTTATGTGGTTGTTATGTAATTTATTAGATTGTTGTTCATAAATTTAAATTTATGTTGCTTATATGATGAATATTGAAATTGCTTATTGCTTATACATCGAAATGTTGAGTGAAATTGCTTATTGCTTATGCTGGATAATCTTATGTTTAAATTTACAAAAAAAAAATTAGGCTTTCTTAAGCTACGTTCTTACAAAATGAGTTTATTTTGGCTTTTGCTATCAAAAATGAAATGTACTGGAGCACCCTTCACCCACATCTGTGAGTAAAAAAGGTTCTCATATTCCTCCAACTTTTTTGTTTCATTTGGATATATCTTGGTGGTAGCGACGGTGGCACTGGCTTATGCATCAATGATCCTCTTTGCAAGATACCAGATATATAAAATATGCAGAACAGAAATGAAATGCTAGAAATGACAGAATAACAGTAAAATATCCAGCATAATCTTCACAATACACATAAATGATATACGAA
>JZKD02S0413596.1:0-18020 GCA_000966675.3 Picea glauca
GACCAAGTTGATCTTAACTAACTCCTAAATGTCTAAATATCCTAACATCCCCCCTTAAGAACAACTTGGGATATGATTGAAGGATTTACAAAGGTGACACAATAGGAGAAGGAAGGAGGCATTAGATCCTATCTCCCCTTAATCACTTAAACTCCTAACATAGATCAAAGTTTGGAACACTTCGCTTTTGTAAGAGACTTTGTGAAAATGTTTGCAACTTGATCATCTATAGGGAAAAAGAGCACTTCAAGATGTGATCATGGATGGGATTTATGATGAAGTGCATTTGTATCTCAATGTGTTTGATGCCATGATGTTGAAATTGATCTTTGGTGAGCTTGATGGCACTTTGATTGTCACACCCGAGGGTGTCCGAATGCTGCTGTTAGAATCCAAACTCTTAAAGGACACATCGAAGCCACACTGATTCTTGACTTGCATTAATCTTTGTATGTACTCTACTTTTGATGAAGAAAGAGAAATAGTTTGTTGTTTCTTACAAGCCCGAGTGATAGGTCCAGAACCAAGATTGAAAACATAATTTGCAGTAGAATTCCGATCATCAAGGTCACCAACCTAATTATAATCAGTGATACCAACCAACAATGTAGTCCCCCCTAAGTTTTAATGTATACCAAATTGAACTGTACCTCGGATATACCGAAGTATCCTTTTTGTTGCTTTCCAATGGTTCTCATGGGATGTTTTCATATATTAGGCAACATGACCAACAAAAAAGGAAATATCAGGGCAGGTATGAGTCAAATACAAAAAGATACCAACTAATTGGCGGTACAAAGTGGCATCCACTTCAGGTGTAGTACATATGGTAGCAAGTTTGACTTCAGATTGGAAGGGGGAAGGGGTTGGTTTACAGTTGTCCACGTGAAAGCGACGAAGAAGGTCACATGCATACTTAGATTAGGAAAGGGAAATTCCTTCCTCAGTTTGCAGTACCTGGTGGCCAAGGAAATAATGCAAATAAGCTAAGTTTATCATTCCAAATGTCTTCTTAATGTTGGATTTCACATGGATTAAAAGATTACGGTCACTACCAATGAGGATAAGGTCATCAACATGAAGAATACATATTATGAGATGGATTCTTACTTTCTTGGTATAGACATTGGGGTCAAAATGACATCTCGAAAAGATGGTGTCAAGAAAAAGATATCCATTTTAATATAACAAACTCAAGGAACTTGCTTAAGACCATAGAGGGATTTATTAAGGCGATAAACAAGGTTGGAGTCATTTTGAAAATGTTCAGGAGGTTGTTCCATGTATATTTCCTCTTGTATATTCCCATGCAAGAAGGAATATTTGACATCCATCTAATGGACCTCCTATTTATGTGAGGCAACAAGGGATAGAACAAGGAATATGGAATTCATTTTGGCTACATGGGAAAATGTTTCATTATAGTCAATTTCTTCAACTTGAAAAAATCATTTGGAAACTAACCGAGCCTTATGTATTTCAACACTTCCATCTGATGCATACTTAGTTCTATACATCCATTTTCATCTAACAAATTTTTTTCCTTTTGAAAGAGGAACACGATCTCGAGTATTGTTCGCCATTAAGGAACAATATTCTTCAATCATTGTTGTGTCCCAATCTGGATGGCTAGAAGCTTCTACAAATGTTTCTGGATCATGAGCCTTTGAAACTTGAGCCAAAAGAGAGGAGGCATATAGTCACTATGAACGTGTACGACATTGCTATATAGGATCACTGGAAATATCACTAATTGCTTCTTGTGTTGAACGAACCCATCTAGGATGTGATGGTGCTAGTGCAGGTTCATCCTCAAGGACCCATATGGAGGAATTTGAACATGAAAAGGTGTATTTTCATCCTCACTATCATCACCTGAAGAAGAAACCATAATAGAAATAGAATATAAAAAAAATGTCAAAGATGGCTTGCAGGCCAAAGAGGACAAAAAAACTGAATTAGGCTCACAGACCGAAGATGACAGAAACATCGAATTAGGATTGCAAGCCGAGATATTTTCATCAAAATTAACATCTTCTAATAATTTTTTCATTGGAATGAGGTTGAAGAAGTCTACAACCTTTTACATCTTCAAAATATCCATAAAAAATGCACTTCTCACTTTTGCGCTGTAATGCTTTTCTTTTCTCATCAAGAATGTGAGCCCATGATTCACTACCAAATACATGAAAGTGGTTTATGTCTGGCTTAATTTTAGTCCATGTTTCTTCTAATTTTATACTTTTTAAATCCTTTTTGGGAGTCAGATTTACTATGTAATTGGTGCAATTGATGGCTTCCACCCAATAATGAAGACTTAAACACTTCGATTGGATCATACCATTTTTCCGTTTCCTTTAATATGCAGTTCTTTCTCTCAACAACACCATTTTGTTGTGGTGTATATGGAACAATATTTTTCATTTGAATTCTCTGTGCATTGTAGTAAGTTGTAAATTTGTTGTTCACATATTCGCCTCCATTATCTGTTCTTAACCTCTATATTTGATGTCTAGATTGTTTTTCTACAAGGGCCTTGTAAACCAAAAACATGTCAAAAACTTCACTTTTAAGTTTTAAGAAATAAACCCAAGTGCATATGAAGAAGTCATCATTGAAAGTTAAGAAGTACTTGTACCGATAGAAAGAAGGAGAAGAAAGCAGACCACACAAATCACTATGAACAATTTGCAAAGGGGTTGAGGTGTGCCAAGAGGCATGTTATTCAAAATTGTCTCGATGATGTTTACTGAGAACACAACCAACAAAAACACCATCTAATCAAGAAACAAGAGGAATAATAGTCACCATATTTTGATTACATAGTTGTTGCAATGAGCGATAGTTTAGATGACCAAACCACTCGTGCCGAATTTTTCTCAAGTCATTGCTATGAGCAACAAAAACTGATGGAAAAGATGATGATCCAAAGTGGTTAAAGTTGTACAACTTGGTAATATCATCAACAATTCCAGTTGTTAGAATATGCTTAGGATATTTTAAATCCTTGATTACAACTTGGTGAGGTGAAAAATCTATTGTTTTACCTTCCCTTGAATGAGTGATCTGATATGTTGATAGAAGGTTGCAAGAAATACTTGGAACACATAATAAATCATTGAAATGACCATTATCTAACTGAACTATTCAAGACCTTACAACACTAAGAGATCTATCATCACCAACAAATATTTGTTTGGTGTTACATTCATCAAGAGTAGAAAAAATGGATCTATCCTTAGCCATATGATACGATGCTCCAAAATCAATAAGCCACTCATTAGAAAAATAAGTAGATGTTGCATTGAAGGAAAAACCTGAAACATAAAGCACATGTCTATGAAAAGAAGGGTTAGAAGAAGAAGAATCAAGATTTATGTTGTGCTTCTTCATTGTTGCCTCTAAGGCCTCATATTTTTAAAACATTTAGACTCTAGATAACCATATCACCCACAAAAATTGCAATGCTTGTCAGTGTTCTTACTTTTTGATTTTGGTCCTTTGTCACCGTTGGGAGTAGAAGTTGATTGAGAGGGTTTGTGACCCTTGTTTTGCTTGGTGTTGCGAGGACGTTGCTTCTTTGGATGTTTGGTTTTATCTTTCTTTTAGGTCACTGAGGGTTTTTTATATGTACCTACAATGTTGATCACTCCAAGATGCAAGAGCTTATATTCTCTCTAATGAGAGAATCACAAAAAGACTCAAGAGTGGAAGCTTGATAAAACCCCCTAGAGCTTATTTGGTGGCATAAAAGGTAGATACAAAGATAGAATATGCACTACCAAGATTAGAAAGAGTAACATATATTCATCATTCATCCTTCATATCTATTTTATAGTTTTTAAGTAAAATTCTAAGTGTTTTGAACTTAGATAAATAATATTTAACACAAGGGAATTCATTGGGATTTAAATTCATTAATTGATTTTCAAGCTAGTGGGCTTGAATCATATTGTGTTTACCAAATATGAGTTCTAGTTTTTCACAAGTTTCATCTAGGTCATCAATTCCTTGAAGGTAAAACCATAAATAGAGAGAGATGGACATTTCGATTAATCCATGTGCTTCATCATTTTTATCATCACATTCGACTTTCTTTGTTGATCTTAACTAGCTCATAAGTGTCTAAATATCCTAACAAAAATTTGCTTAAATTTTTTGTGAATGAGTAGGAATAAAACCTCACATTGAAAAGAAGAGTCATTGAATTGGAAGTTGCATTGAGCCAGGAGCCTTTGTTCACACAACACCTTGCCATTATGGCCATGAACACAATTTGAAGGAGGCTCTTGGAAAGTATTCCAAGGCAAAGGGAGCTCACGAGTTATTGTATGGAGTTAGGAAATTGTGGCTAGTAATATTAAGGATAGAATGACCTTATTGTTTTAATTTTGGGAATTGGTTGATACAAAGTTTGTACTAAATGGAAGTATTTGAAAGAATCCCTCAAAGTTGAACTTCAAAATTATATGAATTTTAATGAAAACTATGTAAATACATTTTTTAAGGAAATTGGCTGACATGGATGAGTATAAAAGACAAAATGAGAACCTTCCCTCAAATATTAGGTTGAAATATATTAGAGGAGGTTGGGATATCATGATTGATATGCTACGTTATTTGATTGCAATGTGTGAAGTGTTGGAGCATAAAATAAGTAAATTGTTTGTTAAGATATTTGATTCCATAAAATAATTAGAGGGGCCTTCCATCATGCAAAGAATTTAAAGCAAAGTTGAAGGTAGCTAAGATATCCCTCGATAGAAAATTTGATGAGCTCAAAAGTTTCCTTAACATTGAGATATGCAAATGGCTCACTAACTTTGTTATTGACTATGTGGAGCATAACTCTATTATTAAGGAACAACACATCATTTTAAATAACATTGAAAGTGAAATATTTTAACTTAGGGCAAAGGAAGAAATCATTGTGGGTCCTCTTTGTGAGTACATGAAAGTGTGGGTAAGCCCAACCCTAGAGGAAGATATATTGAATATGAAGTAGTTGGGATAGTTAGGTCTAATAGATCACATGTACCAGAATTGGAAGTGACTATTTAAACAATGTTCTTGCACAAGAGAAAGGGTCAAATGATAGCGACTTGCCTCCTCTTAAGTTTGTAAGTAATAACCATTTGCGACTTTCCTATTTTTTGTTTCCTCTCACTACATATTTACCATTTGGTCTGCATATGTATTTAGATAGAAAAGATCAAGGATTGACCAATTCTTCTCCTCCTCTACTTCCAAGGTTATCCAAATATTACAGGTTTGTGGGAGCCCCATCATAGCTCATGAGAGAAAATGTTTTTTATTCATGTTTAAGTATCAATGATATAAACTCTATTGAGGTCTTTAATCCATATTGTTCTTGATAGTGATGGATGCTTCATGTTCAAAACTCACTCCTTAATTTGGCTCCACTAACAACTATTCAAGTCTCATTAGATTTTATAATTCTTTCTTGGTTGTTGACAAGTGAAATCTTAAGAAAATGATTATTCTAAAACTCAATTGATCGATAATGCAATAGAGGTTTTAAGTTCTTTGGATGACCTATTCCATATTTTCAATTTACTTTCTTCTTGCAAAGTCATGGTAATTTTATATTGCTTATATTGTGTGGAAGGAGGAAAAAATATGTCTTGAAAAACTCTGCTTATCATAGAATCTTGTTTGTTCTCTATATTATGCCAATTATTGGAATTGCTTGGTCCTTTCTTAGACATCACTATGTTTAAAGAATATGTTTTTGTCTTAAGAATCTTATATTTTCTTGAAATCCAAAGATCACATGGGATTTTTTCTACATAGCACTCGTCCATCCTATCCATAAAATTTAATAAAGAATATATGTATTTTGACAAAGAGAAGTACCACATCTATAGAAATGAACGAGGCCAATTTTTATTTCTCCCATGACCCCCTTTAGCATTGGTCCTTCTCCCCAATAGGTAAAAGAGATCAACAAAAGGGAGATAAAGAAAGGCCAAAGATGGAGCATCTCCCACAACTTCGATGCAAAGGACTGAGGAGTCACAATGGAGAATTAAAAGTGACAATGATTTTCAAAGTTTTGAATCTCGCAACAAGAATACGTTACCATAATTTGTGTGGACAACTATTTAAGATGCATAAGTAATCAATTTCATCTCCTTTAAACCTTGCTAATTACACAAACCAAGAAGTCTTGGTGATACTAGGGTAATTTATGTGGTTTAGAATCTTACATACATAATGTTGCCACCTGAACAAAATTGTTATGTGCAAATGTGGTTTCCACAAAGGTATAATGTGAAGGATAAATAGATATATTAAGACATAGGAGATATATGAAAGTGTGCATTTCAATTTCATCTTATTAAAGTTGTTCATAAAAATGTGATATTTCCTTAGGTTTTTGAATTACAATCCACCTTTTAAGACTGGAAGAATAAGTAAAAAGGGAAGCTGGAAGAGTTTCTTGTAAATTCCACTTTTATTTTTATATAAATATATGTAGTGGATAGGGGGCTGCAAATTTTGGGGCTAGAAATTTTGGGAAAAAAACCTTTTGTAATTTAAGGCTCAAGTTTTGGCAAACATTAATATCTTAAACTCTACCTGATGATGGACCACATTTGTTTGGTCTGAAACGTCGAATTAAAAATTGATGCAATGAATCCGAAAGAAGTACCTTATCATTAATACATTTGTGGACAAATTCCAATAGATGATAGTCTTGTTCCACTTGCTCATTTCTTTGGTTTTTTCATCACTAAATTAAGTATGATATTTATTGAATTTGAGCTATTATGCTATCACTGGTAATGAATTTACATGTTTATTTATTTTGGGAATGAAATGAGTGAATTATATTGATGATTTTAACAATTTTACTTTCAAAAAATATTTTTAATTTGATTTTGATAACAATTCGAATTTTGTTGTGAAACACTTGGTTTTTTATTTGTAATGTGTTAGAATTTGTTTCATTTTTATTTTTATGAAATCACCCTTTTTATATATACATTTGCATATCTATGAAAAACAAAAATAAATAAATAACCAACCATAAATTGGTGGATTTTCCAATTGGTGCGAGGAACCCAAATTTGGGTTTACCCGAGCAAATAAATGTAGATTGAAAACAAAATTTCATGTCAACAAAAGAGTGCAAAGACCAATAAATATCTCTATTTTGAAGTATTCTAATGAACATATTGCTTGCTAATTTGTTGCAACTTGAGAATTGAGTTGGTTGTGGACCTCTATTATAAAGTTGTACAAGATATGCTAGTGGCAAGAATGAAACTTGCAAGTTAACACTGTTGCAAATATTGGGAAAAGTTTGCGAAGTTGCCATTTTAGATTATTTAAGATTCTCTACTCTACTCTCCCAATGTACTTCAAATCTACTCTCCCAATGAGTCTCAAAGAGTAGAAGAGGGAGCTCCCTTGCCAAGTCGGAATTGCACAAAGTGCAGCCAAGGCTTCGGGCGTCCGATGAAGGTTGTCGAGGGATGGGAGAGCGAGCATACGAATGGATACCATCGAGGCTTCCACCAACTAGCCTCACCTCCTACCTCTTGTTGATTACTCATATGTACCCGTTGACACCCCATCCGAGGATAAAGAGAGTCTTTTAAACCACAAACAAATTTATAAATCTTAATACTTAGTCATGCTTCTTAAATTACTAGTAGGTAGTGTGATGATACAGGTGGACATCGGTGGCTGCCCACCTATTCCATTAGCTCAAAATACAATTTTCATGTTGATATTTTTTCTACGGTTTTTCGGGTCCCAAAATTTCGGGGCCGTTTTGAAGCCCTAAATGACATTTTTTTGGCTCAACAACGCTTAACATGTAGCGAAAGACAGATTCTAGGATGAACAAAATGTGTACTACTCAGCCAGATGTTTCCAATGAGGTACTAAGTGCCCTAAATAGAGATCACATGCATAATTTGCGTCCTCAGGAAGTTGACGTATGAACTACCCCCATCAGGGCCCACAACAATTTTGGCGTTTCATTTCCTAGGGTCAGGGTTTTGGATGTTTAGGGTTTTCTCATTTAGGCTTTATGTTAAAAAGGCCTTTGGAGCCTCATTGTATTCATCTTCTTGCGAATGCGCGTANATATGATTGAAGGATTTACAAAGGTGACACAATAGGAGAAGGAAGGAGGCATTAGATCCTATCTCCCCTTAATCACTTAAACTCCTAACATAGATCAAAGTTTGGAACACTTCGCTTTTGTAAGAGACTTTGTGAAAATGTTTGCAACTTGATCATCTATAGGGAAAAAGAGCACTTCAAGATGTGATCATGGATGGGATTTATGATGAAGTGCATTTGTATCTCAATGTGTTTGATGCCATGATGTTGAAATTGATCTTTGGTGAGCTTGATGGCACTTTGATTGTCACACCCGAGGGTGTCCGAATGCTGCTGTTAGAATCCAAACTCTTAAAGGACACATCGAAGCCACACTGATTCTTGACTTGCATTAATCTTTGTATGTACTCTACTTTTGATGAAGAAAGAGAAATAGTTTGTTGTTTCTTACAAGCCCGAGTGATAGGTCCAGAACCAAGATTGAAAACATAATTTGCAGTAGAATTCCGATCATCAAGGTCACCAACCTAATTATAATCAGTGATACCAACCAACAATGTAGTCCCCCCTAAGTTTTAATGTATACCAAATTGAACTGTACCTCGGATATACCGAAGTATCCTTTTTGTTGCTTTCCAATGGTTCTCATGGGATGTTTTCATATATTAGGCAACATGACCAACAAAAAAGGAAATATCAGGGCAGGTATGAGTCAAATACAAAAAGATACCAACTAATTGGCGGTACAAAGTGGCATCCACTTCAGGTGTAGTACATATGGTAGCAAGTTTGACTTCAGATTGGAAGGGGGAAGGGGTTGGTTTACAGTTGTCCACGTGAAAGCGACGAAGAAGGTCACATGCATACTTAGATTAGGAAAGGGAAATTCCTTCCTCAGTTTGCAGTACCTGGTGGCCAAGGAAATAATGCAAATAAGCTAAGTTTATCATTCCAAATGTCTTCTTAATGTTGGATTTCACATGGATTAAAAGATTACGGTCACTACCAATGAGGATAAGGTCATCAACATGAAGAATACATATTATGAGATGGATTCTTACTTTCTTGGTATAGACATTGGGGTCAAAATGACATCTCGAAAAGATGGTGTCAAGAAAAAGATATCCATTTTAATATAACAAACTCAAGGAACTTGCTTAAGACCATAGAGGGATTTATTAAGGCGATAAACAAGGTTGGAGTCATTTTGAAAATGTTCAGGAGGTTGTTCCATGTATATTTCCTCTTGTATATTCCCATGCAAGAAGGAATATTTGACATCCATCTAATGGACCTCCTATTTATGTGAGGCAACAAGGGATAGAACAAGGAATATGGAATTCATTTTGGCTACATGGGAAAATGTTTCATTATAGTCAATTTCTTCAACTTGAAAAAATCATTTGGAAACTAACCGAGCCTTATGTATTTCAACACTTCCATCTGATGCATACTTAGTTCTATACATCCATTTTCATCTAACAAATTTTTTTCCTTTTGAAAGAGGAACACGATCTCGAGTATTGTTCGCCATTAAGGAACAATATTCTTCAATCATTGTTGTGTCCCAATCTGGATGGCTAGAAGCTTCTACAAATGTTTCTGGATCATGAGCCTTTGAAACTTGAGCCAAAAGAGAGGAGGCATATAGTCACTATGAACGTGTACGACATTGCTATATAGGATCACTGGAAATATCACTAATTGCTTCTTGTGTTGAACGAACCCATCTAGGATGTGATGGTGCTAGTGCAGGTTCATCCTCAAGGACCCATATGGAGGAATTTGAACATGAAAAGGTGTATTTTCATCCTCACTATCATCACCTGAAGAAGAAACCATAATAGAAATAGAATATAAAAAAAATGTCAAAGATGGCTTGCAGGCCAAAGAGGACAAAAAAACTGAATTAGGCTCACAGACCGAAGATGACAGAAACATCGAATTAGGATTGCAAGCCGAGATATTTTCATCAAAATTAACATCTTCTAATAATTTTTTCATTGGAATGAGGTTGAAGAAGTCTACAACCTTTTACATCTTCAAAATATCCATAAAAAATGCACTTCTCACTTTTGCGCTGTAATGCTTTTCTTTTCTCATCAAGAATGTGAGCCCATGATTCACTACCAAATACATGAAAGTGGTTTATGTCTGGCTTAATTTTAGTCCATGTTTCTTCTAATTTTATACTTTTTAAATCCTTTTTGGGAGTCAGATTTACTATGTAATTGGTGCAATTGATGGCTTCCACCCAATAATGAAGACTTAAACACTTCGATTGGATCATACCATTTTTCCGTTTCCTTTAATATGCAGTTCTTTCTCTCAACAACACCATTTTGTTGTGGTGTATATGGAACAATATTTTTCATTTGAATTCTCTGTGCATTGTAGTAAGTTGTAAATTTGTTGTTCACATATTCGCCTCCATTATCTGTTCTTAACCTCTATATTTGATGTCTAGATTGTTTTTCTACAAGGGCCTTGTAAACCAAAAACATGTCAAAAACTTCACTTTTAAGTTTTAAGAAATAAACCCAAGTGCATATGAAGAAGTCATCATTGAAAGTTAAGAAGTACTTGTACCGATAGAAAGAAGGAGAAGAAAGCAGACCACACAAATCACTATGAACAATTTGCAAAGGGGTTGAGGTGTGCCAAGAGGCATGTTATTCAAAATTGTCTCGATGATGTTTACTGAGAACACAACCAACAAAAACACCATCTAATCAAGAAACAAGAGGAATAATAGTCACCATATTTTGATTACATAGTTGTTGCAATGAGCGATAGTTTAGATGACCAAACCACTCGTGCCGAATTTTTCTCAAGTCATTGCTATGAGCAACAAAAACTGATGGAAAAGATGATGATCCAAAGTGGTTAAAGTTGTACAACTTGGTAATATCATCAACAATTCCAGTTGTTAGAATATGCTTAGGATATTTTAAATCCTTGATTACAACTTGGTGAGGTGAAAAATCTATTGTTTTACCTTCCCTTGAATGAGTGATCTGATATGTTGATAGAAGGTTGCAAGAAATACTTGGAACACATAATAAATCATTGAAATGACCATTATCTAACTGAACTATTCAAGACCTTACAACACTAAGAGATCTATCATCACCAACAAATATTTGTTTGGTGTTACATTCATCAAGAGTAGAAAAAATGGATCTATCCTTAGCCATATGATACGATGCTCCAAAATCAATAAGCCACTCATTAGAAAAATAAGTAGATGTTGCATTGAAGGAAAAACCTGAAACATAAAGCACATGTCTATGAAAAGAAGGGTTAGAAGAAGAAGAATCAAGATTTATGTTGTGCTTCTTCATTGTTGCCTCTAAGGCCTCATATTTTTAAAACATTTAGACTCTAGATAACCATATCACCCACAAAAATTGCAATGCTTGTCAGTGTTCTTACTTTTTGATTTTGGTCCTTTGTCACCGTTGGGAGTAGAAGTTGATTGAGAGGGTTTGTGACCCTTGTTTTGCTTGGTGTTGCGAGGACGTTGCTTCTTTGGATGTTTGGTTTTATCTTTCTTTTAGGTCACTGAGGGTTTTTTATATGTACCTACAATGTTGATCACTCCAAGATGCAAGAGCTTATATTCTCTCTAATGAGAGAATCACAAAAAGACTCAAGAGTGGAAGCTTGATAAAACCCCCTAGAGCTTATTTGGTGGCATAAAAGGTAGATACAAAGATAGAATATGCACTACCAAGATTAGAAAGAGTAACATATATTCATCATTCATCCTTCATATCTATTTTATAGTTTTTAAGTAAAATTCTAAGTGTTTTGAACTTAGATAAATAATATTTAACACAAGGGAATTCATTGGGATTTAAATTCATTAATTGATTTTCAAGCTAGTGGGCTTGAATCATATTGTGTTTACCAAATATGAGTTCTAGTTTTTCACAAGTTTCATCTAGGTCATCAATTCCTTGAAGGTAAAACCATAAATAGAGAGAGATGGACATTTCGATTAATCCATGTGCTTCATCATTTTTATCATCACATTCGACTTTCTTTGTTGATCTTAACTAGCTCATAAGTGTCTAAATATCCTAACAAAAATTTGCTTAAATTTTTTGTGAATGAGTAGGAATAAAACCTCACATTGAAAAGAAGAGTCATTGAATTGGAAGTTGCATTGAGCCAGGAGCCTTTGTTCACACAACACCTTGCCATTATGGCCATGAACACAATTTGAAGGAGGCTCTTGGAAAGTATTCCAAGGCAAAGGGAGCTCATGAGTTATTGTATGGAGTTAGGAAATTGTGGCTAGTAATATTAAGGATAGAATGACCTTATTGTTTTAATTTTGGGAATTGGTTGATACAAAGTTTGTACTCAATGGAAGTATTTGAAAGAATCCCTCAAAGTTGAACTTCAAAATTATATGAATTTGAATGAAAACTATGTAAATACATTTTTTAAGGAAATTGGCTGACATGGATGAGTATAAAAGACAAAAGGAGAACCTTCCCTCAAATATTAGTTTGAAATATATTAGAGGAGGTTGGGATATCATGATTTATATGCTACGTTATTTGATTGCAATGTGTGAAGTGTTGGAGCATAAAATAAGTAAATTGTTTGTTAAGATATTTGATTCCATAAAATAATTAGAGGGGCCTTCCATCATGCAAAGAATTTAAAGCAAAGTTGAAGGTAGCTAAGATATCCCTCGATAGAAAATTTGATGAGCTCAAAAGTTTCCTTAACATTGAGATATGCAAATGGCTCACTAACTTTGTTATTGACTATGTGGAGCATAACTCTATTATTAAGGAACAACACATCATTTTAAATAACATTGAAAGTGAAATATTTTAACTTAGGGCAAAGGAAGAAATCATTGTGGGTCCTCTTTGTGAGTACATGAAAGTGTGGGTAAGCCCAACCCTAGAGGAAGATATATTGAATATGAAGTAGTTGGGATAGTTAGGTCTAATAGATCACATGTACCAGAATTGGAAGTGACTATTTAAACAATGTTCTTGCACAAGAGAAAGGGTCAAATGATAGCGACTTGCCTCCTCTTAAGTTTGTAAGTAATAACCATTTGCGACTTTCCTATTTTTTGTTTCCTCTCACTACATATTTACCATTTGGTCTGCATATGTATTTAGATAGAAAAGATCAAGGATTGACCAATTCTTCTCCTCCTCTACTTCCAAGGTTATCCAAATATTACAGGTTTGTGGGAGCCCCATCATAGCTCATGAGAGAAAATGTTTTTTATTCATGTTTAAGTATCAATGATATAAACTCTATTGAGGTCTTTAATCCATATTGTTCTTGATAGTGATGGATGCTTCATGTTCAAAACTCACTCCTTAATTTGGCTCCACTAACAACTATTCAAGTCTCATTAGATTTTATAATTCTTTCTTGGTTGTTGACAAGTGAAATCTTAAGAAAATGATTATTCTAAAACTCAATTGATCGATAATGCAATAGAGGTTTTAAGTTCTTTGGATGACCTATTCCATATTTTCAATTTACTTTCTTCTTGCAAAGTCATGGTAATTTTATATTGCTTATATTGTGTGGAAGGAGGAAAAAATATGTCTTGAAAAACTCTGCTTATCATAGAATCTTGTTTGTTCTCTATATTATGCCAATTATTGGAATTGCTTGGTCCTTTCTTAGACATCACTATGTTTAAAGAATATGTTTTTGTCTTAAGAATCTTATATTTTCTTGAAATCCAAAGATCACATGGGATTTTTTCTACATAGCACTCGTCCATCCTATCCATAAAATTTAATAAAGAATATATGTATTTTGACAAAGAGAAGTACCACATCTATAGAAATGAACGAGGCCAATTTTTATTTCTCCCATGACCCCCTTTAGCATTGGTCCTTCTCCCCAATAGGTAAAAGAGATCAACAAAAGGGAGATAAAGAAAGGCCAAAGATGGAGCATCTCCCACAACTTCGATGCAAAGGACTGAGGAGTCACAATGGAGAATTAAAAGTGACAATGATTTTCAAAGTTTTGAATCTCGCAACAAGAATACGTTACCATAATTTGTGTGGACAACTATTTAAGATGCATAAGTAATCAATTTCATCTCCTTTAAACCTTGCTAATTACACAAACCAAGAAGTCTTGGTGATACTAGGGTAATTTATGTGGTTTAGAATCTTACATACATAATGTTGCCACCTGAACAAAATTGTTATGTGCAAATGTGGTTTCCACAAAGGTATAATGTGAAGGATAAATAGATATATTAAGACATAGGAGATATATGAAAGTGTGCATTTCAATTTCATCTTATTAAAGTTGTTCATAAAAATGTGATATTTCCTTAGGTTTTTGAATTACAATCCACCTTTTAAGACTGGAAGAATAAGTAAAAAGGGAAGCTGGAAGAGTTTCTTGTAAATTCCACTTTTATTTTTATATAAATATATGTAGTGGATAGGGGGCTGCAAATTTTGGGGCTAGAAATTTTGGGAAAAAAACCTTTTGTAATTTAAGGCTCAAGTTTTGGCAAACATTAATATCTTAAACTCTACCTGATGATGGACCACATTTGTTTGGTCTGAAACGTCGAATTAAAAATTGATGCAATGAATCCGAAAGAAGTACCTTATCATTAATACATTTGTGGACAAATTCCAATAGATGATAGTCTTGTTCCACTTGCTCATTTCTTTGGTTTTTTCATCACTAAATTAAGTATGATATTTATTGAATTTGAGCTATTATGCTATCACTGGTAATGAATTTACATGTTTATTTATTTTGGGAATGAAATGAGTGAATTATATTGATGATTTTAACAATTTTACTTTCAAAAAATATTTTTAATTTGATTTTGATAACAATTCGAATTTTGTTGTGAAACACTTGGTTTTTTATTTGTAATGTGTTAGAATTTGTTTCATTTTTATTTTTATGAAATCACCCTTTTTATATATACATTTGCATATCTATGAAAAACAAAAATAAATAAATAACCAACCATAAATTGGTGGATTTTCCAATTGGTGCGAGGAACCCAAATTTGGGTTTACCCGAGCAAATAAATGTAGATTGAAAACAAAATTTCATGTCAACAAAAGAGTGCAAAGACCAATAAATATCTCTATTTTGAAGTATTCTAATGAACATATTGCTTGCTAATTTGTTGCAACTTGAGAATTGAGTTGGTTGTGGACCTCTATTATAAAGTTGTACAAGATATGCTAGTGGCAAGAATGAAACTTGCAAGTTAACACTGTTGCAAATATTGGGAAAAGTTTGCGAAGTTGCCATTTTAGATTATTTAAGATTCTCTACTCTACTCTCCCAATGTACTTCAAATCTACTCTCCCAATGAGTCTCAAAGAGTAGAAGAGGGAGCTCCCTTGCCAAGTCGGAATTGCACAAAGTGCAGCCAAGGCTTCGGGCGTCCGATGAAGGTTGTCGAGGGATGGGAGAGCGAGCATACGAATGGATACCATCGAGGCTTCCACCAACTAGCCTCACCTCCTACCTCTTGTTGATTACTCATATGTACCCGTTGACACCCCATCCGAGGATAAAGAGAGTCTTTTAAACCACAAACAAATTTATAAATCTTAATACTTAGTCATGCTTCTTAAATTACTAGTAGGTAGTGTGATGATACAGGTGGACATCGGTGGCTGCCCACCTATTCCATTAGCTCAAAATACAATTTTCATGTTGATATTTTTTCTACGGTTTTTCGGGTCCCAAAATTTCGGGGCCGTTTTGAAGCCCTAAATGACATTTTTTTGGCTCAACAACGCTTAACATGTAGCGAAAGACAGATTCTAGGATGAACAAAATGTGTACTACTCAGCCAGATGTTTCCAATGAGGTACTAAGTGCCCTAAATAGAGATCACATGCATAATTTGCGTCCTCAGGAAGTTGACGTATGAACTACCCCCATCAGGGCCCACAACAATTTTGGCGTTTCATTTCCTAGGGTCAGGGTTTTGGATGTTTAGGGTTTTCTCATTTAGGCTTTATGTTAAAAAGGCCTTTGGAGCCTCATTGTATTCATCTTCTTGCGAATGCGCGTAKTYGTCACATCTCTTCTCAGAGATAAGCTACCACCATTCTAGCGAGTTCATTTCATTATGTATTTTCTTTTACAATCTCTGCATATTTCATTCTTYAATAGAAATTGAGTATCACTGTATCTCTATGTTTCTATCCTATTTTCGCATTTCATTTCATTCCCAAAAAGAATTGTCGCTACCACCAATATCCAACCAAATGAACCAAAAGAGCTAGATGAAGGTGAACACATTTTTCACTCAYAGATGTGGGTGAAGGGTGCTTCACTATATTTCATTATTGATAGCAGAAGCCAAAATAACCTCATCTCAATAGAGGTCATCAAGCGGTTGGAGTTTTTGACAACACCACATCCGTAKCCATACAACATCAKATGCTCGGCTAAGGACGAGATCTCCACGCCAACCAACAGTGTCACCTGTCTTATGTCATCAAGCCCTTTAAGGATGAGGTATTGTGTGATGTTTCCCCACTTGAAATTTGTGATGTTATTTTAGGCCAACCATATATGTGGAAACATCATGCTGCATGTGAGTCTAGACCTCATAGTGTCATTTTTACTATGGGGAGACAAATGTACATGATACTAGAGGTAGCTCCACCTACTGCAATTTATTTGGTTTTAGCTACACAATGCAGGAAGGTCATCTCCCAGATTGAAAAATTTGTCCTCTTCATGATTAACTATCAAAGTAAAAGGAAGGTCACGACCACATCCATGGCCTCTGCACAATTCTCCTCTACGTAGTAGAAGCAAGTGGACAAGGTCATGGAAGAATACTGAGACATCTTCACCTCACCTACTAAGGTGCCTCTTCACTGTCAGGTCAAGCATTCAATTGAGCTAACCCATAGAATGCCTTTGCCTAATGGGATAGTGTATCAACACTCTCCTTCTTAGAAAATGAGGAAATCAAGTTCTAGATTCAAGAGTTGCTAAAAAAGGGCACATTCAACAAACTCCTCACCCTGTGTAAGTCCAATCGTGCTCGTAAAGAAGAAAAGCGACACTTGGTGATTCTATATTGATTACAGATCTTTGAAAAACATTATAGTAAGGAACCGACACCCAATTCCTCGAATTGACGACTTTCTTGACCAACTCAAGGGGGGCAAGTACTTTAGTAGGATTGATCTGAAGTCCGACTACCACAAAGTCACATAGAACAGACTGATGTATGGAAGACTGATTTCAATTCTAAAGAAGGTATTTTCAAGTGGTTGGTCATGCCCTTTGAGTTGATGAATGCCCCAACAACTTTCATGAGGTTGATGGACGACATCTTTTAGCCCTTCACCAATTCCAAGTTTGTGGTTGTATATCTGGATAAAATCCTCGTCTTCAACAAGAGTTGGGAAAAACACTTGCAACACATTCAACAGGTCCTCCACAATCTACAACAACACAAACTATATGCTAACTTAGAGAAATTTTCCTTCGACATGAACAAGGTCCAATACCTCAGATACATTGTAGATGAACATGGTGTGCATGTCGATCCAGCCAAGATCCAAGTCATTCATGACTGGCCAACCCAATGTTGATAGTTAAATATGACCATGTTCAACATGAAGGAATTCGACCCGTTCAGGGTTCCAATTAAACCCTTATCCGTTGTAAATGACGATTTCGACTGGTTTAGGTCCAGTTACCTATAACTATCCTAAAATACAAAAAATTAAAATTCAAAATATATACATCTTCTAATCAATTGAAGAGGTTTTATTTTTTTATCGATTAACAAACTGAAATATAAATATATACAGATTTTGAAAGATCTACAAGGGAGAGATTAATTCTAATTATCATAAAAGTTACCTCTATGAAAGAGGATTTTGTTTTCTCCTAAA
>JZKD02S0413607.1:0-18020 GCA_000966675.3 Picea glauca
CAAGTCTTCCATGGGCATCCAACTTTCAATAAGCTTGGTGAAGAAAACCTCAGGCATAAGAGCACTCTTGGATTTAAGTTGCAGACGTTGAAATATATCACAGTAACATAATAATCAAACCTCCATTACTATGCAACTACAACAACTCGTTTGGATCCTCCATGCATGAGCATTTCAGCATAAAAAGAAACAAGATAACAAAGAAACTGACTGAAACTGGTCACAACAATACTGTAATCAAACCTACATTGCAATACGACTACAACCCTCGTATGGATCCTCCATTCACGAGTGTTTCAGTATAGATTAATCAAGATGATGAAAGAAACAGACTTCTATTAATGTGAAATTCTCAAGTCTCATACAAAACCAGAGAACGACATTGTTATCAAAATATTACAATATAGAGAGTTGTCCTCAACCATTTGATGACCATAAAAAAATATTGAACTAATATACTTATACTCATATCAGTCCACAACCACTAGGAGTGTGATCTAGCCATCCCATTCAAAGATTTACGTATGTGAAACCTTCTGTCAGACTGTGTGTGTTTCCTCCTGTCAGACGCAAACTTGGCTTAGTATGGGCCTGTAAGAAGAAGTCGTCCATTGTTGTACCTTGGGCTAACAACTCTTTCTCATCGACCATAGCTTCCAAGATTTCTATTTATGGACTGAGTTGAGGTTTTAGCTACCGGTCCTTGCTCATTAACTAAATCCTTCTTAGGATTGGAGTGTGATGGGACAAATTTCGGGCAACCACTTGTGGCATTAGATAAGGCACCATATGTGCATGTGATTTCGAGGACGTGAGAATTCGTTTAGGCCCACACCACTTTTGGGCCTGAAATGCACCCTCCTCCACCATGTAGCCTCCCCGCTAAACTGTGGTTAGGATTTCGGCCTCCTCAAGGGATTTTATCTCCCAAGCATGCTGCAGCCCTGAAATGATTTGAGGTCGTTGATCTAGTCACGTTCCGCGATCTGGAAAGACCTGCCAATTTAGGGCCCCTGCTAAATTTATCTTCCTTCCAACTTTAGGATCATTCTAACCTCACTTGGAGATGTCTCTAATTTTGGCACTGAACAAGAACATTTCCCGAAGGATGATCTGACGTGGTGGCCTAACGTCACTATGTTGACATGTCATGAAAAGAGAGGTGACATGTGTCGACGTCATATGGAAGCCATGTGTCATGACAGATGAGAGAGCCATATGTTTGAACTGATGACTGCCATGTATTTTGGCACTTCAGATATTGGGGGCGGTCTACATGTAGATCTGGATCTCTGAAGTGAATGACGACCATCGATCTGAGGAGACATGCAGTAGCGACCTGTGGAATTCAGGAGAAACTACTTTGGAGGAAAACATGAGTGGGAAGGATGAAACTCCCAAATCCCTAAGTTTTGAAGTAAACTACCACCGATAGATTTGGAAGGACATGCGACAATGATCGATTGACTTCAGTAGAAAACACTCAAGATGAAAGCGACAGGGGAGAAGCTAAAACTCCTGAAGCCCAGATTCCTGAAGAAAATGATGATCGTTCAATGGAGAAGGATGTGTGGCACTTGATATTTAACTCTGGGAGAAAACACTTCGTATGAAATCGGGAGTGGAGAAGCTAAAACTCTCGAAGCCCGAATTCCCGAAGTAAATCGTGATCGTCCGTTGGATGAGGACGTGTAGTACTTGATATTTAACTCCAGGAGAAAACACTCCATATGAAATCATGTTGAAACTCTTGAAGCCTGGATTCTTGAAGTAAATCATGACCGTCTGATATTTAACTCTAGGAGAAAACACTCCGGATGAAATCGGGAGTGGAGATGCTAAAACTCCTGAAGCTCAAAGTCCCGAAGTAAAACGTGATCATCCATTGGATGAGGACACGTGGTGCTTGATCTGCAACTCTGGGGCTTCTTGCTAGCCACTAATCCTCACACAAATTTATAATTTTGAATGCTCAGGGGGCGCTAATATGAACTTCACAGGGGATCTTTGTCGTTGAAAAAAACGAACCTGCATGTTTGCTTGCTATTTTAAGCCTGAAATGGGATGCTTTTGAATGTTGCGTTTGGACGCTTCTGTGAAAACCATGGACTCGGTCTTCCTATGACCCTTGACAACTATATGTGATAACAGAAGGAATCATATTGATCTTATCCTATTCTTGTTCAAAGAGAATCAAGTTTTATCATATGAATGTAAAGTTAGCCTTTATAAAAGGTGAATTAGAATAAGAATTCTACATCGAACAACCTGAAGGGTTCATGTTATCAGAAAAGGAAGATTACATTTTCAACTTAAATAAAGCATTATATGGACTCAAGTAGGCCTCGAGAGTGTAGTATTTAAGATTGGAAAGATGCCTACAACAACAAGGGTTCAAGAAAGAAAATGTAGACAACAATCTCTACATAAAGGTAAATCAATATAGTATCTTAATAACTGAAGTTTATGTTGATGATATTATCTTTGGAAGTGATGATGATAGAATGAGTCAGAAATTTTCCTAAGACATGCAGAATGAATTTGAGATGTCTTTGCTTGGAGAATTGTCTTTCTTTTTGGGTCTCTAGATATGTCAGAGCAACAAAGGTATATTTATTTCTCAAACCAAGTATATTAGATAAATGTTGAATAAGTTTGGAATGACAGATTGCAAACCAGTCAATACTCTTATGTGGACCAGTTGTAAGTCAAGTAAGGATGATGATTCTAAATATGCAGATTAGGGACAATACAGATAGACGATTGGAAAATTACTCTATGTAACAACTTCCATAATGGATGTGATGTAGGAAGTTGGATAGGTTGCAAGTTTTCAAGCAGCACCAAAGGAATCGCATGTTATGGCAGTAAAGAGGATATTCAGATACCTTAAAGGTACAAAAGAGTTTGGATTATGGTATCCAAAAGGAAAGGATGTATCTCTTGTCTCCTACATAGATGTAGATTCGGTAGACTGTATTGATAATAGAATAAGTACAAGTGGATCATCTTTCTACTTGGGTGAGTGTCTGGTGTCATGGTTAAGCAAGAAACATTCATCAGTATTCTTGCCTACAATAGAAGCAAAATACATTACAACAACAACTTGTTGTACTTAGGTTATTTGGATGAAGCAGACCTTACAAGATATACAAGTATTAAAGTGTGATGATCCAATTTCAATACTTTGTGACAACACCAGTGCCATAAGTATATCCAAGAATCCAGTGATGCATTCTAAGATGAAGCATATTCCGATAAAGTGTCACTTTCTACGGGAATAGGCTATAGAGAAGAACATCAAGTTAAAGTATGTCTAGACAAAATAGCATATTGTAGATATATTCACCAAACCGCTTGCAAAGGAAACTTTTGAGTATCTATGACAGAATATTGGAGTATGTTTTTCCCCCACATTGATTTACATGACATCAAGCTTAACAAGAAAGGGGGAGAGAAAAAAAATTCTTGAAGAAGTTCAAGTAAAGAATATTTTGAATGCTCTTTGTATACATCATAAAGTTACATGAGGAAGCACCATGAAGAGAAAGGTCATTAGAGACAACTGAGGCATGTAGATAGGGGAAACAACCCCAAGAGGAGAATTACCCTTTTCCATTTATGTGAAAGGGGGAGAAATAGAGATAGGCATGGAGAGAGAGAGAGAGAAGCATGCATACAAGGGGAGAGATGGTCATAGAGGGATCATGGGCATAATTATTTTAATTCCTAAGTGTTTCCATCAATACCAAAGGGGGATATTGTTGATAGTTTGGTTGTCATTGATGTCAACCCTTGAAGAAGCCCCGATGGCATGGTTTTGGTACCCAAAGTTGAATGAGGAATATGGACATGAAGGACAGGGTAAATGTAGGCAAGACCCTCATAGATGGATAGTACTCATTGTGTCATCTTCGATGGTATGTGGAACACCACGTAGTTTCTCATGGTTAGGGAGATATGACTTTGTGAAGTTGTAAGCCCCGAAGAAGTGGTCAAGAATCCCATATTTGGTTACAAGTCTTTAATGAAAGGGTAAATTTATTGTAACAAGAAAACTACATAATCCCTGAATTAAGGAGAGGAGTTACCTAGCACAAGTATAAATATACCTCAAGGAGTCATTCACACATATACATGCACTCATTCATTAATTATCTATCTTGTGAACTAGTGATATTTTTTCTAAGGTTGTGACGACATTTTCTGAGAAAGGTCCAAGGTGAAAGTATTGGAGTTGAAGCAAACATGAGTAGCCTTATTTTTTGAGGTATTTTTGGATTATAGGTCAGAAGGGTGTGGATGTACGTACGCTATAGTGGAGAAAAGTGCAGATATCCGTGGGTAGTAGAGGAGAAAGTCACGGATCTGTGAAAAGCTCATGCAATATTTAGTAAATGTTGGTACTAGGTCCCTAAAGTCTGAAGGAAGTTTACAGGTTAGCATATCAGAGTTTCAGGTTAGCTACAGAGGTATTGGTATGGTTGTATACTTCTTTTGATGGTTACCTTTTGTCATGATATGGTGTATGCTTGAGGCATACTTGGTAGGGTTGGTTTGGTATTTGTATATGGTATATCTTGGTTCCTTGGATGAGTGAAAAGCACTCTTATATCTGGTTCGGTACATGACATGGTTTTTATAGTTCATATCCTTGATTTTATGATTGTATGATGGAATATGCATGAGGTACATGGATTGGTTCCTTGAGATACTTCATTGATGATATGGTACATGTCTATAAATGATTGATGCTATGGTATATGATAAAAGTTATATTCATGATTGATGTTATGGTTGATGATTGATGCATATTATATTTCACTTTTTGGTACACAGTTGATGCATGGTATGGTACAAGAACACAGGTTGGATAGAGTGACGGGTTGACAAGTTACAAATTGATGTGACATTGGCAATGATAGTGATAGTGATAGTGACAGTGGCAGTGATTTTTGTAGTGACAGTTGGTCTACACTTATATTTCAAGTTAGCAGGATCAGGTAAGAATAGGTGGTTGTAGACACCTTCCCGTTGGAGTCAGAGAACGCAGGGGGGGTGTAGCCTCCTTCTGGTTAGAGCCAAAGAATTCAAGGATTTGTAGCTTCCTTCAGGTTGGAGCCTAAGAATAGGGGGTTGACACCTCCTTCCAGTTGTAGTTGGAGAATCAAGAAGTTGGTGCTTCCAATGAATGTATTATTTTGATATATAAGAAAANGCCCCTTAGTACCATGTAGTAGGAAAATGAAATGCACAATTTATTTCAATTAATCCTACTTACAAGAAGGTGAAGAGGTTTATTTTTCTTCCAAATATGGTTAAATACTCAACACTACACTAAATGCATGCAACACTCGATGCAATTTTCTTTTAATTTAAATGAAGAATCCAAATATTTTCCAAATTATCAAAAGATTTAAATTTCAAAACCAATGGATGTTAAGTTCTATAATTTTTTCAACTACAACTCCAGTTCTATAGATCTAGAATGCATGACTTTCTTCATTTGATGCAAATTAGATCAAATCCAATTCCTTTAATTCTTATTTTCTTTCAATGAGAATTAAATAATTCAAATCTAAGATAGAAGAGAACAAGAAGAAAAATAATACCCAAACAAAGATGCATTTACAAGTCGAGAGAACAAAGAAAATTTCTACACTTGTTAAATCAAAGCATTCAAAAGAAATAAATCACTCTTAAAAATTATTAAAACCACAATATTCGAGACCATTTGATAGCACAACCAACTCTAGAAAATTTCAAAATTCAAGAGATAATTGAAATACAAGATTCAATCGCCAACAAACTACCTCCAAGTAGACAGAAAAGGTTTCCAAAAATAACAAGTAGAATGCTTGAAAGTTCTTTAGGAATAAAATTACCAAAGTCAAATGCTTGTGTAATCAATCAAGAAAGAGATTGTTGAAAATCAAAACTAAGATCAAGGATTTGATCAACCTTGGCTAGCTTACCCTTTCAAAACTTATCAAAAATTAATCAAAGGCAATTCTTAAAACCCAAACAAGAAGAGTGATATACGTTATCTATATCAAACAATTAAATCCTAAAGAAATAAAAGAAGAACATGGGACAAAAATCTGGATCACAAAGACTGAGAAATAGAGAGAGAGAGAGAGAGAGGCCCAAAAATCAACCCAAAAGGAAAGGTGACACTCCTGGTACTAAGAGTACATGGCATCAAAAGTAGGGTGACACTCCCTAAAATCTTGTCAGGAAGATTCGATGATTCTCTATAAGCCACTGGAGAGGGGTGTCACTATTTGAAAAAAGGGTCAACCAGGCTCAGGCTCATCCCAGATTCAACAAAAGTGTTCTGGAAGGAATTGTAAGCTATTCAATGATGGTGAAAATTAAAAAGACTCCAAGAAACAAGCATTCATCAATCAATCATAAGAAACAAGAGGCTAAAAAACAAGGAAACAATTGTTCCCCATTGGAGTCACCATTTTTTATTGTGAGAAATATTACCCTGTGAATAGGTTAAGCTCCCCTTATCTGGGTTTTCTTAGGCTAAGACATAATAGAGAAAGTGGACACTAACATATCTTTCTCTTTTATATTCACACATGAAAAAAATAAGAGATAAAGGAAAATAAAATGCACCTTTTTTGGGGGTTCCCCTTGTTGCTCCTTGTTGCTCCAGCGTCAGATCTACTCCTATCTCGATACTGATTTCCCTGCACTTAAACAAAATGATCTTCCTCTTATACTACTTGCACAAGGTTATATAAACGCAAATATAAATACATGAAACAAACATGATATTCATATGTAAACTTAAAAGGAGACAAAAGTATGGTAATAGGCCAAGCTATTATTAATACGAAACAATGGAAAACACTTATAATCACCTTGATGTCAAGAAACCTTCTTCCAATGCTTCTCCTATCCATCCCCTTACTGTATGATGACAAATGAACCAGAAGTTTAATATGATTTATACCTTAACTTCATCTAACCTTCTTCACCCTTAAGAGGCATTTTTTATATAGAGTCTTGGGAGGCTTAATAAAAATTATAATATCAAGGGAAGGTTGAGATCTTTCCTCCATAAGTTAGGATTTATTACTCAAAAAGGAGAGACTCAAGGTTATGAGTCATCCCTCGATCATAACCACCAAAAATATTTTGGAGTTAACCCGTAGGAAAAGGTGCAATCAGTTAAAACTACCCTAACATGATCGACGCTCCCTACAAACTTGATAGAGGAAATCAAGGATGCTCCCTCTTGGTATAGAAAGAGGCATCTCCCAAGGGGTGACTCTCCCTAAGACATTGCATGGGGGCATCAGTGCTCCAACTAAGCCAATAAACAAGGGGGAAGATAATGTGTCTGACCTTCATAAAGTGCATTTTATCCTTTTTGATAGCTAGGGAACATGTCAACATTCTTTCTATGGTGTCGGGGATGTGAAACCAAGGTGAGACACTTAGACATGAAAATTTTGGGTGTAACAAGTTCCAAGTTTCCATATCCCAGTTTCTAGATTATGAACCAGCTTAGTTTTCTTTCCTTTCAAGATGTCATGTAATTTTTTCTCAACTCATGAAATTATCATATAGGTCCAGGTATGCTTCTTTTCTAATATTTAATCAAAAATTCATTGAATGCTAGAAGAAGTGCACTTGGAAATTTTCCTATATATCTTATGATTCATTTTTACTACTCTCATATGCTTTTCCTATTTGTCAAATTTTTTGAGGAAAAAACAACCTTTGGGGGGGATTCATATATTTTAAATACCATTTTTCTCATATTCCTATCATTCCTTGACTCCTTGTGAATTTCATTGTGAAAAAATGGTGACAAACAAAATCTCTCCCCACACATGACTATTGTTGTTTCTATATCACCCTTGTTGGTTTCCATATGAGCACAACTCCAAATCTGACGGTTGGAAAATGTTCTACATGACTAGGACATGCTTTGGTACCTGTCAAAATGCAACAAACTCAAACTCTATGCTCAAGGGAAAGTGATCAAAGTAAAATTCAAATCATTTTTCAGTAGTTACCAAAATTCCTGTAGCAATCATTTATGGATCTGGTAGCCATTTCATTGGTTAGCATACTAGTGCTTCCTCGAACCAAAATACATCGCATGGGTTTTTTCACAAGCTCCTTGAGATGGTTCAACATCTATTGAAATTAATCCAAACTAAACAAGGAAGGCACTAGTTGATGATCAAACCAAAATTCAACACAAAAAAATTTAAAAATGTCAAATTTTCTCTAAGGACACTTTTTGCATGCCATTTGAATGCATCCAAGGATAAATAAAAAAAAATCAAGACTTGGTTTTTGTGCCCAATATAACCATTTAGGCTACCATGTTTGTAAAAAAATTTAGAAAACTACACAAGGAGGGTTGTATGGGCATGTTTTTAATACAATTTTTCAATTTTTACCATTGTGTACAGAATAGGTAGAATTTCAAGTATTTTTGCACAACAATGTATTTTCTCCATCAAAAATAAAATATGTAATTATGGAAATATGAGAAATGATGAAATACACCATGCACAACTTGAAGAACTCAATTTGTCCTTAAAATGAGCCCAAAGTGTACATTTTTGTGCACAACCTTATAAAAAAAAAAAGGCAAAAATGGCCAACTTGACAAATATTGTACAGGTAAATGAAGAAGAGATGGATAATTATGAGATCTGGTTTTTGTCAACATAGTGATAAGTTTTAGCTAGCATGTCTCACTTTCCAAAAAATAAGAACATCTACAAGCTTTGGCATGCATTTTTATTAGGCCACTTAGGCAGGTGAGCACTATGTTTTTAGTTTTACAATATATTTACATCAATGGTCCAAATCTTGATTTTGGTTGAACATGAAGGGGGTTTTGTTAAATTGAACATTTATAGACCGTTATTTTGTATCTTTAATTCCTAGTGTTGTTGAAAGTATCTCTTTTTGTGAAACATCCTTTAATTTCAAACATACTTCCATTAACAAAGCCTATTGTTGAAGTTCTATTTCAAATACTTGCCTTTAATTCTTTAGAGGTACAAAGAGCACTATTTGTGGAAATATCAGTTTCTTTCTGAGCATAAAATAGCACCTATGAGACTGTGATACTAGAAACTATGAATTCATCAAATATTAAGTCTCATACCATACACCCAACAAATAAGTAATACAGAATTGGGAAACATTTTGTGAAAAGTTGAGCGGTGAATAAGGGTTGGTCACTATGCCATTATACATAGGCCTCATGTAATACTCGACTTTGATCCTCAATAATGTGTGGTATCCTTTTCTCAGACAATATTTTTTCCATAAATTCATATATATGGTAGTGTTTTCCCTTTCATACCCCACACTTAGTAAAAAGGGACTAAGGTAGTATATTTAAAGGAGCCATCACCTTGAGATTTGGTTTTCAATATGAATGAATGCACATGGTTTATTTTTCATGTTTATGATACTTTTCCTAACATGGATCTTGGATAAAATGAGATTCTTTGTTGCAACAAAAAAGAGAACAATTCCAAGAGGTAGGTGATGCCACACAAGAACCAGCACTTACAAAACTTGTGGTTGCTACACAAGAACAAACCACAAGAAGCTTAGTTGCAACTCAAGTATTTCTAGCTTACTACCCAATTTTCCGGAGAAAGAAGACCTACTCACACAATTCAAAAGAATCAAATGCAAGGCGGCATGAGGACATGCAACATTTTCAGTTGAGGGAGATGTTGAGTCACCAAATTACTATCTTTTCACATCCTTTTCCCTTGATTTTCAATCCTTTCACTTACTCATAACCTCATTTTACTCCATTGTGTGCTTATATGTGGGATTAGGATCAATATTTTCCAATGCATTTATTTTAGTATTTTAAGTGAATTTATGATTATTAGAAAAATAACATATTATCTTTTATCTTTCAAATCTAGGTTAGTTTGTTGGTGACTACAGGAACAAGACGATCCTATAACTCAGTAACTACAGGAAAAGGAAATCTTGTAGCAATGTAAATTTTACCACTCTCTCCAAATCCGTACAGTCAAATTATAATTTCCTCTTCAATCATTGAAGATTTTCTATGGATTTTGCATCATCATTAAAATCTATTGGATGTGGAAAGAATCACATAGATTTTGATAAGATTATTTGTGAATATCTTGGAGATATTATGAGCTGATTTTTAGTTGCTGATTTTTAGCAAATGGTTGTAACCACATGATAAAATTGTGGATCTAGGAGATATTTGTAGATATGAATTTATTATTGGTTATGTTAGTTTCAAAGCAATTTTTTTTATACACAAGAGTGCCTTCTCCATTCCAAGGGGAGGACTCTTGGAGCATATGTCTAACTTATGATGGAATAGATCATATTTTATGAGATCGTGTTTTATTATAGATTGTAGTTTTATCACGTATGTAGTTTGCAATTAGATTAATTTAATTATGTTGTATATTAGCATCAGAGCTCCATTCTATATAGTATGGAGCGACTCTGGAAGAATGGAGAGTTGATTAGTGTATATCGTCTTTTATTTATTTTCTGCAAGATGATTTCAATTATAGTTGTATCCATTCATTGAATTATATTTTGAAATATGCCAAACAAAGTATTGTTGTAGAAAGGTTCATATTTCTAAGATTGAACACTTAACTATAACATTATCTATAAAACTTGTGGATATGGCATGGAATAACGTAATGATGCATTTGTTTTTTATGCAATTTGATTTCATAGATAGTCTTTACATTCATGAAAGTGTGTTTTCCTTATGCTAGAGTAGTGTGTTTTCTAATTCACCAACAAAGGAATGATGATCTTTGGAAAGTTGGAAAGTTTGAGATTATTAAAGAGATAACTTGGTGACAACAATATCCCATTAGTAAGACTAGTTCCCAAGCACATGGTCATCACCAAGAGTGGTCAAATTAGTATTTAATTTCATGCAAGTGTGTAATAGTGGTGTGTTTCCTAATTCATAAACAATGGAATGAGTATCTTTGGAAAGTTGGAAAGTATAAAATTAGCAAAGAGATAACTTGGTGACAGAAAGATCCCTATAGTAATATCAGTTCTCAAGTACATGGTCATCACCAAGAGTGGTCGAATTAGCATTTAATTGCATGCAAGTTTGTTTCCTTTATGCAAGTAGATAGATGTTATAAATGATCTAATTTTTCACATAAAGTACCTTCATTTCACAAGTTTACAAACTCTGGATTGATAATTAAATAAAATAGGATTTAAACATACAAACATATAAATCGCTTGAAAAAATGATAGTTACAACAATGAAGTTTTTGTTTGAGTATGTATTTTGCAAGTCCAATTATCAAATTCATATCAAGTCGGACAACCGAAGACATTTTTCCACTAGTCCAATTAATCACCTAATGGAAATTTTTAATGTGATTCCATTTCACTAGAAAGAAAGCACAAATTGGT
Source organism: Picea glauca (assembly GCA_000966675.3). Classification (NCBI taxonomy): domain Eukaryota; kingdom Viridiplantae; phylum Streptophyta; class Pinopsida; order Pinales; family Pinaceae; genus Picea; species Picea glauca. The sequence continues at coordinate 11,452 of JZKD02S0413607.1, forward strand.
GGAGGTTTTTATGGAAACACTTCTCCCTTGTCTTTTTATAATGGAGGTTTCTAGCATAGGTTGGAGATTAAAGGTTTTCACAAGTATTTTTATTTTCAATGTGCTTATACCATATAAACGCGTAAATGTTCTTTAATATAACAACACATGTGTGATTTAATATAACACACTAGTGTACAACCATTCCATAATCACTTGTGTACCATACTGTGCCATTGAATCAAGTTAAAAAATGTATAAAACAAATCAATAGGTTAAAATATTTTTTAGAAAATGGGTGAATTTTAAAATTGTTTATTGTGTCATATAGCAATAAAATCATTGGTGTGTAACACTTTCACATCCACAAAGTTGGGTTAAAATGTTTTTTAAAATATCAAACATTTTTTCAAAAAACAAATTTCATTGCATTGTATATATTTCCATTGCACCAATCCATACCAATGCCTATTGCACCAAAGTGCATAAATATATTTTAAAAAATTGATGCGTCGAATACTTGAAAATGCATCAATGCATTGGGACATGGTGTGCACCATTGGAGGGTAAATAAATAAGGAAAAATACCAAATTAGAAATTAATTTATACCATTCACTCAATGATTCACACCCATACAAGCACCATTTCTCACTATCCCCTATGAGAACCCCATTGTCTGGTGCTACTAGATTGCACAATTCTTCAATTCCTTTACTTCCATGATGGACTTGTGTTCATTTTAGAATTTTCAAAATAGTACAAAATTTTTCATTTTTTCCCTATGTTCTAACCATGCGATGGGACTAAATAATTTTGTATCCCTTAATTTACATTTTTAGGAAATTAAAATTTAAAATTTGGCTTTAATTTGATTTTTTTCTAATTTTTTTGAAAAAAATCCACCTATGCATCCATGACACTCTACTTGCACCATCTATTGATTCCCTTATAGGCCACACCATATGGAGGTACTCTAATGCACTACAAGTGCACCATATTAATACATATTCAATGCATCAAAATTTTCCCTTAATATCAAATGCACTAATAGATGTATAAACACTAACAGTCATGGTGATCTTACATGTCACACTGGTTGTAGTAATCCCATACAATATAAGCATACCAAAGAGTTATATTTAAAAAGTGGAAATTTATTTTTCTCTTTGATGCACCAATATATGTATGGGTGCATTACAAATGGTGTGTCGCTAAACCATACATGCACCAACGATTCCAACATTGAGCATGTGAATTTCCCATGATATTTGATGTGTGATGAATAGTGGGGTACTTGTCATCCTCAGTAACAACACCAAGGGATAGTGGTGGTCCAATTAGATGTAGAAACACACCTCTAGTGTACCATATTGATATGTATTTCATGCATCAAAAAATTTCCTCACTATCCAATGCACTAATATATGTAGAAACACACCTCCATTAGTACTCCAATTAAGTGTCGCCACATTGGTTAGTCATGGTGCTCTTACATGTCACACTAGTTGTAGTGCTCCCACATAGGATAAGCACACTTGTAATACCATAGTTTTGATTCCCCAGATTAATAATGTATTTTTGTTTATTTGATGAAAGGATGGAGTGCATGTAACGTTGAAAGGTTAGAAAGCCTAGAAATGTAATACTTTGAATATTAATAATAAAAATGCATCGTTGGCTACAAAATAGAAAAGGATAGATATAGGGCGATATGATTCTGCGAGAGAGGGGATCTCAAGGGGATAAGTATTTTTATTATATTTTATTCACCCATATTGGAATTAGTTGGGAAACGTGGTTACATGGGATTTTTGGGGAAGGTTGTGTTGTGCTTAATTGCATGTAATTATATAAAGCTCATTTTTTGTTGTTTGGGGGTTTCTCATTCATTTTTACTCACTCATTTGGTTCCTAAATCATTGTTACTCATTCCTCATTCATTCTTTCTCACTCTTGGTCTTGGTATTGGCATGTGAAATGAATTATGGGAGGAAAAGAGTTATTACTTGATGGATGTAGGTAACTATTGATTATTCCAGCAAGGAATTGATGCGTGTGTGCATGAGAATGATGGAAATTGTGATAGAACTATTTATAGTTTAGAATCCTTGGATTTCTCATCATTGATATTTATTGACCAGTAGCACTAGAGCCTTGGAAAAGAAGTGGAATAGCTTGAGGGATTGCATTGTAGAGAAAAGGGTTCATTTATTTGGGTTGTGTAGGTTGAAGGGGAAGAGGGTTGGTAAACTAGGATTGTTGTGTGGTTGAGAAAAACGTGAGAGCTAGATAGTTGGTTGTGTGTGTGTGTTAAAGTCGGCCTAGGACTTGTCCTTTTGGATTCATATCTCTGGCTCTAGGGTGACATATTGTTGAGAGATATAACAACAATGTCTACAGTTGGGTGGAATGTTTGATGTATGCAACCAGTTGGTGAATGGTTTATTTAAAGATAAGTCATCTTTGTGTTATCTATGTAATTTATATTATGTTTTGTATTAATATCTAATATGTGTTTATATCATGCATGCTTGTTGTTAATGATGTGTATGTAATTTTATTGATTTCTTTCATGGTTTATCATGTTTATTGTTTATTTCATGTGTTGGTTTCATGATTCTTTATTAATTAATTGGTATAAGAAATTGAAAATCAGGTCAAGGAGGTGAATTCTTGAGGTACCTGATGCAGACCCCCTATCCCTCCTCAGGGATGCGCAATCTCTCGATCAAGATCTTCTGGTTCAGGAGTTGAAACGACTCTATTGGTCCCGAACTGGAACCCTTTGAATGAACACACACACACACACACATACACACACAAGTCCCTCCACAAACTCTCAATTGAATTTTCCAAGCGCCGAGCGCAAGCTCCTACAATACACGACCAATATCCATGACCATGCCCTTATCCTTCCTTCCTTTTTCTATTTCATGGTTACAGGTATTGAAGCACCAAGAAATCTACCCTCTAGTCCGCAATGCCTGAGTTCGTGAAATGATCTGACCTCATTATTTCGTGATCTCATGACTCAGGGTGTTGGAGCACCAAGAACACTGCCTCCCAGCTCGCGATGTCCAAGTTCGTGAAACGGACATCCCTCGCTATATCGCGATATCGCGACTAGGATTTTGAAGCACCATGAACACTACCTCCCAGCTCGCGATGGCCAAGTTCGCGAAATGGACAGCCCTCTCTATCTCGAGATCTTGTGACTCGGGATTTTGAAGCACCACGAACATTGCCTCCTAGCTCATGATGGTCGAGTTCACGAAATGGACATCCCTCGCTATCTCGCAATCTCACGACTTTGGATTTTGAAGCACCATGAACATTGCCTCCCAGCTCGCGATGTATGAGTTCACGAAATGGACAATCCTTTCTATCTCGCGACTCGGAGGTTTGAAAAACAAAAAACTCCGCTTCCCAGTTCACGATATCCAAGTTCACAATGTGGACCAATGGTCCAAATCCACCTGTGATCGACGATTTAGATCAAATTGCAGTCTCACAACTCGAAGGTTTGAAAAACAAGGGACTCTGCTTTCCGGTTCACGATATCCGAGTCCGCGAGATGGATCGATTCCGCTATTTCATGATCTCATGACCCGGGGTTTTGGAAGACAAGACCTCTATCCCTCTGGTTGGTGATACCTGAGTTCACGAACTGAACCAATGGTCCAGATCTATCTGAGATCAATGGTCATTGTTCCTCCTAAGCTTTTGGACGTCAAGTAGCCCTCGCCGCTAATCTCCTTGTAGCTCCACCTTATCCAATGATTTGCAGGGTTTCGGTATTCCTCCTCAAGGACTATCCACCGTCCGTTCAGATCTTTGAACTCCCCTCACTGGGATCTACACAACATTAAATTATGCACTCCTCCTTCCAATCGGATGATTCATGGGAATCCCCACAACGATCCATCTCAAGGGCATTCTTCCTCCTAAGATTTTACTCAACTCTAACTTAGAAGATTTTCTAAGTTTGTGAAGACTCAATCTTCGCTCCTTCCAGGGAATAAGTTCTTGGTCTCAACAACACCTTCCAAAGTGTTATCCCTCCTAACCTTTGTCTGGTTCAGACTTCTATCTCCCGTGCACTCCTTGCATCTGAGGGATTTCGATAGCTCAGATTCACGGTGTTTTCTCTCTGGCTCAATGCACACCTTACAAATCTCTCAGTGAAGAGAAAAATAACTCCACAAGGTTCCTCCCTAGATTGATGCACACCTCGCAAAGCTCCAAATGAAGAGAAACAATTGAAACTGCCAAAATCTCACAATTCCATTCACTTGTTTATAAAACAGAAAACAATAGGAAAATACACACAGTCCAAGCACAACACCTTTGGATCAATTTTCCATTATGTTCTATTCATAAGTGCCCAATGGCTACATAATACATACAAACTACAGTAGCTCCAAAAGATGAGATTTTATGCTCACTCGCAGTTCTCTCACAGATCAATTTCTCTCCCTCCTCTACCTGTCGCTAACTGGGCTTACAAAAATTTTCATAACTCAAAATGTTCCTAGGGTTTTTTTTCCCTGGTACCTGCCTACTCTAAACCTTATCCTATGCTATCTTAGTCTAGTCATATTCCAGAGTTGAAGTGGAAACTTCTGCTCTATTTACAATTTCAAAAACTTGCTTCAAAAGGAAAAACCTAGCACCGGTTCAAGGGTGCCTCCAAAGGTGAATTTCGACATTGTGTGGAGGTGGATCCTGAAATCGTTTGTGACTGCTCACATTGAATTTTTGAAGGAACTCTCACGTGTTGGGTGGTCCCACCTCTGCGTACTTGCCAACGATGCTCCTACATCATAAATTCATGGAATCCTATCCATGAGCTCCTCTACTGACTTTCCATGCTTCTGGATAGCAGCTTCATTTTCCCAACTAGAATCTTCTATTGGGCGTCCCTTCCATTTGACCAGATACTCAAAATAAGTCTTCCTCCTGGTCTTCTTACCAATCCTCTGATCTAGAATCTTCTCCATTTGTAGCTTCTCTGCCACATGCATCTGCTTCTCCCACTGAATCTTTCCTTGATCTTCTAATCCTTCTATGTCATCTTTCCTATAAGGGTACAGGTCTGATACATTGAATATGGGTGAAATTCCCACACCATCTGGTAGCTCGATCTCATGGGTGTTTTCATCAAACTTCCTCAAGATCTTACAGGGTCCTATCTTCTTCAACTTCAATTTGTTATATGTTCCCCTAGGGAACCTTTCCTTCCTGATATGTGCTAAAACATGATCTCCCACTTCAAATTGAAGTTCCCTGCGATGTTGATCAGCTCTATGTTTTTATTTCTGATTAGAACTCTGTAATTGTTCTTTGATACGACTATGGAGTCTCTGCATTTCAGCAGCAAAATTCTCTGCTCTAGCACTTCTAATCTCTCCATGTTCTAAGTCCCTTAACTCAGACACTCCCCTGGGTTGCATTTCATATAGTCTTTGGAATGGGCTCCTCCCAATGCTTCTGTTTGGTGAGTCGTTGTATGAAAATTCTGCTGGTTGCATAATCTGGTCCCACTGGTTATGATGTTCAGTAACCAGACTTCTCAAGAAGTTCCCCAGACTTCTATTTACCACCTCATTCTGCCCATCTGTCTGAGGATGATAAGATGAGCTGAAGGATAAATCTATCCCCATCTTATTCCAGAGTGTCCTCCAAAAGTGAAAAAAAAAAATTGTGTCTCTGTCTGAGACAATGCTCCTAGCTAGACTGTGAAGTCTCACAACTTCTCTGGAAAACAGATTTGCAACATGTGTTGCATCACTGGTCTTCTGGCATAGGATGAAATGTGTCATGTTTGAAAATCTATCCACCACCAAAAATATGGAATCAAATCCTCTTTTTGTTTTTGGCAATCCCAACACAAAATCCATGCTTATTGCATCCCAAGGCCTCTTTGGTATTGGCAATGGTTGATACAATCCAGTGTTTTGTCTTTTCCCCTTTACATGTTGGTAGATTCTACATTTGTTCACCAACTTTATCCACATATGTTCGCATACCTGGCCAATAGTATGAACAACTCAACTTTGTAAACATTTTATCGTGGCTGAAATGTCCAGCCAATCCTCCACTATGCTTCTCCTTCAGAAGATTGTCCCTCATTAAGCATCTTGGTATGCACAATTGATTTCCTTTGAACAACAATCCTTCTTGAACCATATACTCTGTCCACTAACTTCTATCTCTCATTACAGGGCTTGTACATACTTCATAGGCCTCCTTGAAATCTGTATCATCACAATACATATCCTTAAGGTGTTCAAACCCCAAGGTCTTCTCCTAGAATTCTTGCAGAATTAAACATCTCCTGCTTAATGCATCAACAACCTTGTTATCATTCCCAGCAATATGTTTTATGACAAAAGTAAAATTTTGCATAAATTCAACCCATTTTTCATATCTCTGATTCATTTTTTCTTGTCGAGTTATGAATTGTAAAGCTTGGTTATTGTTGTACAAGACAAACTCTTTCGGGACAATATAATGCCTCCATTTCTTCAATGCTTGAATGATGGCATAGAATTCCTTGTCATATGTGGAGTAATTCCTCTTAGTCTCA
>JZKD02S0413618.1:0-18020 GCA_000966675.3 Picea glauca
AAAGGAAAACAAAATATTAAGAGCTAGGATCGAATGGTAGCCAAGCTAAAGGTGAAATTAATACCCAAGGACTACCAGATAAATTTGTTCAAGAGATTGCAGAACCTGAGACAGAAAGCAATGACTGTGAAGGAGTACATAGAGGAGTTCTACAGACTGAACATTAGGGCCGGACAAAGAGAGAGAGATGAGGAAAAGGTTGTCAGGTACATCAATGACCTAAGATATCAAATCCAAGATGAGATTAGCATGATGAAAGTAAGGACAATAGAGGATGTGTACCAGATTGCACTAAAAGCCGAGGATAAGTTGGCCATAAATAAAAGTCAACAAAACAAATCTAGAAGCTTGAATAGAGGCAATAGAGATGCCCATGACAAGACACAAAATCCCAAAGGTGAGGTGGATAAGCCACATAGTCACTTTTAGAGAGGAGGAAGTTCCCGAGGAAGGAATAATGGTGGTAGAAACTCTTTCCCTAGAGGAAGAGGAAGAGGTATAGGAGGTGAGATAAAGTGTTATGCCTGTGGAAAGGTAGGACACATGTCTTGGGAATTTCATGAGAGAAATAAAGAAGGAGGTGAAGTTCACATTTTGAAATCACAGAAGCAAGATGTTGAGGAACAAGTCATAGAAAATGGGAGATCCTTGATGATGAAGAAAGTTCTCTTAAAGCCAGAGCCAAAGGTTGAAAATCCAGTGCATAGGAACAATGTGTTCAGGACAACTTGCAAGACTAAAGACAGAGTATGCAAGGTGATAATTGATAGTGGGAGCATTGATAACTTAGTATCCACATATATGGTGGAGAAATTGGAGCTAGATATGACTATAAATCCGATGTCGTAAAAAGTCTCATGGTTTCATAAAGGTCATCAGGTAATAGTCACTAAACAATGCCTGGTTGAATTTAAAATACGAGGATATAGGGATGAAATCCTATGTGATGTGATTCCCATGGATGCATGGCATGTTTTTTTGGGAAGACAATGGCAGTATGATAGGAATGCCATTCATGATGGGAGGAAAAATACTTATACCTTGGAGAAGAATGGTAGGACACATATGTTGCTACCAATTGAAGAGAAGAAAGTGAAGGAAGAAGCCAACATGAGTATACTTATCATGAGTGGGAAGGAAATCCTGAATGAAGTTAAGAAAGAATAAGAGATGCAACTTGTTGTAGTGAGGAAGCCAAAATTTATCCTTACAAGTACTTATATGAAGGATTTTTCTGAGGAAATTCAGGAGCTGTTGGAGAATTTTTCTGACATAGTCATGGATGAGTTATCAAGCTCATTGCCACCTATCAAAAGTATCAACCATCACATTGACTTGATACCAAGAGTAAGCTTTCCGAAAAAGAAGCGTATAGGTTGACACCTAAAGAGAATGAGGAAGTGAAAAGACAAGTTCAGGACTTGTTTGACAAAGGTTTGGTTAGAGAAATCTTGAGTCCATGCGCAATACCAACTTTGTTGAGTCTGAAGAAGGATGGAGGATGGGAAATGTGTACAGACTCAAGGGCCATAAATAAGATCACTATTAGGTACATATTTCCATTTCCGAGGATGGATGATTTAATGGATTGTTTGAGTGGAGCAAACTATTTTCCAAAATTAGATTTGAAAAGTGGATATCACCAGATAAGGATGAGGGAAGGTGATGAGTGGAAGACAACCTTCAAGACAAATGAGGGATTGTATGAATGGCTTGTTATGTCATTTGGCTTAAAAAATTTCCCAAGTACTTTTATGAGGTTGATGAATGAAGTGTTGAAATATTTTATTGGGAAGTTTGTGATTGTATATCTAGATGATATACTAGTCTTCATTAAAACTAAGGAAGAGCATCTAAGGCACTTAACATTAGTGATGAAGAGGTTACAGCGGGATAATTTGTTGATAAATTTAAATAAGTCCTCTTTCATGAAGACATAAATAATTTATTTGGGTTTTGTGATCTCTTTGAATGAATTGAAGATGGATCCTAAAATGGTTAAATCAATCAGAGAATGGTCGTCACCAAGGAGTATATTTGAGGTAAGAAGCTTTCATGGATTAGCAAGTTTCTATCAAAAGTTCATCATAAATTTTAGTGAGATCGATGCATAGATGATGGATATAGTGAAGAAAATACATAAGTCTTTCAGATGGACAGAGGAGGCTGAGAAGCGATTCAATATATTGAAGAAGAAGATAACAGAACAATCAATTCTGGTACTACCATATTTTGGGAAGACATTCTAGGTGAGGTGTGATGTGAGTGGAGTTGTGATTGAAGCGATATTAAGATAAGATAATAGGCCTTTTGCATATTTCAGTGAGAAGTTGAAGGATGCTAAAAGGAAGTAATCCATGCATGATAAAGAGTACTATGTCATAATTCAAGCCTTGAATAAGTGGAGGCACTATCTCGTTCCAAAGGAGTTTCTTTTGTATAACGATAATCATTTTTTACAATTCATAACCAAACAAGAGAAGTTAAACGAGAGACATTCAAAATGGACAGAGTTTATGAAAAATTTCACTTTTGTCAATAATCACATTTCTGGTAATGCTAACAAGGTTGTCAACGCATTGATTAGGAGATGTCTAATTCTACAGAAATTTCAAGTGAAAACCTTGGGGTTTGAACACCTTAAGGAAATGTATCATGATGATACAGATTTCAAAGAAGCATATGAAGCATGTGTGAATCCTGTTCTCAGAGACATAAGCCAATGGGATGAATATATGATTTAGGATGGGTTGTTGTTCAAAGGATGCTACGTTTTCATACCAAAGTGTTCGATGAGGGAGAATTTGCTAAAGGAAAATCATAGTGGAGGTCTAGCCGGACATTTCGGCCATGAATTTTTTTTTACACAGCTGAAAGACTCATGTTATTGGCTTGGTATGAGAGCATAGGTTAAAAGGTTTGTGAATAGATGTAATATTTTCTAGTATTCAAAGGGGAAAATACATAATACTGGGTTGTATCAACCATTGCTTATTCTAAAGAGGCCTTGGGATGCAATAAGCATGGATTTTTTGTTGGGATTGCCAAGGACACAAAGGGGAAGTGATTACATATTTGTGGTAGTGGACATATTTTCAAAGATGGCACAATTTATCCCATGCCAAAAAACCAATGATGCAACGCACGTTGCTAACTTGTTTTTCAAGGAGGTTGTAAGAATCCATGGATTGCCCAGGAGTATTGTTTCAGGCAAGGATACCAAATTTGTTGGTCATTTCTGGAGAACGTTGTGGAAAAAGATGGGAACATAACTATCCTTTAGTTCTGGATATCACCCACAAACGGATGGACAAACTGAAGTGGTGAATCAAAGTTTAGAAAATTTGTTGAGGAGTTTGGTCACTGAACACCATAGATAATGGGATCAAATTCTAGCACAAGTAGAGTTTGCATATAATGACTCAATGAATAGAAGTACCAGAAAGAGTCCATTTCAAATAGTGTATGGAATGAATCCAAGGGGAGTTTCATAGTTAATATATCTAGAGCAATGTGAATTTAGGAGCGTTGGAGTCGAAGACTTCGCTGCAGAAATGCAGGAACTTCATAACAAGATCAAAGATCAGTTGAAAAAGAGCAGTAGTGAATACAAACGTAGAGCGGTTCAACATAGGAGGAAAATTTAGTTTGAATTCAGAGATCAATTTATAGAACATATTAGGAAGGAGAGGTTCCCAAGGGGAACATATAATAAACTAAAGCTGAAGAAGATAGGACCTTGCAAAATCCTAAGAAAATTTGGTGAGAATGCTTATGAGATAGAGTTGCTAGAAGATGTGGGTATATCGCCCATATTCAACATCGTAGGCTTGTATCCTTACAAGGAAGATGGAACCGGAGGACCCGAATATCAAAAGGAGATTTAGTGGAAAAATCATATGTATGTAGCAGAGAAGCCGCAGATGGAATAGATCTTAGATCGACGAATTGGTAAGAAGACAAGAAGGAAAATATATTTTGAATATTTGGTAAAGTGGAAAGGATGACCAATAGAAAATGCCAGCTGGGTAAGCGAAGAAGATATCCAAAATCATGGAAGGTCAGTGCAGGAGCTCATGGATAGGAGTCCATGAATTTTTTAGCCAAATGAGTATGATGCAGGACCATCGCTAGCAAAGCACAAGCAAAGGACAATTAGGCACACTAGCGCACATTTTGAATAAATCTAAATTTTGAAGAGAGTGTATCACGCAAATATTTTTAAAAGAGATTGTAGTTAAATAATGTCTTTAATGTTGTAGAGCTAGATAATTTCATGAGGACATCGAAGAATGTATTTTCTTTTAATGAAGTTGAGTGTAGTACTGATTCAATGTATTTGATCTGATCTATCTATCACAAATATTTATTGTAATAAATTCTAGTAGTTGATAGCCTTTAATTCAATAGGATAGCTTTAGAGTAGTTGGAGAGAAGAGCTCGAAGAGCCCTCTTGTATAAATATTTTTATTATTTCCCAGAGAAGGCTGTTGAATCTATTGTATAGGTTGTTGCTGAAAGTTGTTGTTGTTGGCACTCAATTTTCTAAGAGTTTTTTCCATTATAGTCGAGAGTGGAAAGCTACCGAGAAGCCATGTATGAACATATGTATATTTTAGTTGAATGAATATAACAGAGGAGCATTGTCCCAAATGTATGGTGTTGATGTGTCTATTTGAATGAATGAATGGTAGACTTTTTGTTTATTTGGAATTCTTTGTTATTTCTTGTTCTTGTGTTTATGAATGCATTTATATGGTTGAATGTATGAGCCTGTGAATCTTTAAATAAGTTTCATATGTTTCTCTTCTATGAGCAAGTGCAAGTGTGCATTGTGTCCGCAAGGAGTGCATTGACAGAGTCTATTTCGACTCATAGGTCTAGAAGAGATAACCAGAAATTATGTGTGTAAGGAGTACATAACATCTGCAAGGAGTGCGTGATTGAGTATTCTGACTTAGAAGCTTAGGAGGAGTAGTTGAAGTTTTCCACAGAGAAGAAAAATTGTGGAAGAGACCTTTTGCAAGGCATGCACAGGCTGAGATATGACTAAGTGTCAAAGAGAACCTCTGAGGGAGAAAAGGTTTGAGGAAGAACAAGATCAGGAGGAAGAATGTAGAGAAATATTATAAGGAAGGATTCCTTTGAGGTTTCTCTGATTCAGCAAAGAGAGATCCATCCAGGAGGGATTGGGATCATTCCAGACCACTAGATCTAAGAGAATTTGCATGAAGGTTAGTCATGAGATATTTTGAAGGTCAAGGTTCAGGACACTTCAAGGTATTGAAATGTGGGATTGTTGAATTTGAAAACTCGTGAGGTGAATATTAACCGTTGGCTACGAGGAGAAGCATGGAAGTGTATTAGAGAATCCAAGAGTAACAAATTCAGAGGAGGTAAGTGTGGAGTGAGTGGATTTTTGTGAAGTCACGAAACTCGAAGTAAAGCCAGAATTTCCTATCCAGGGAGACAGATGGCAGAGATCCGTGAATTCAGAGGAAGTTGTTTCGGAAGGAAACAAAAGAGGAATTTTTTGTATTGTCGGAGACCGAAGTGGAAAAGTGTTGGCCCAAGGTCATATCCTTCATTCACATTAAGGGGAAGGAGTCTAGAATGAGAATAATACTAACAAATCGATGTCACTAAGCATCAGAGAGCGGAGTTGCAAGTAGTCTGAAGTTGCACACGACATCAAGGTGACCTGTGAGTGTACAAATTTCTCAAGGTCTATTGAAGGCCCAAATAACTGATTGGGGTTTGAAGAGTGTGAGGATCCAAGACCAAGAGGTCACAGAATCCCCAGGAGGGAAGGGGGTTTTTCACCAAGGTACATGTAGGAGCCACATGAGTTACACTACAAGGGTGCAAAGAGTATCCTTCAATACGTTCAAGACACCATCAAATATGGAATTAATTATGCTTCATGCTTTGCATTGGATCTCATAGGCTTCACAGATTTTGACTAGGTAGGCGACAACACTTATCAAAGGTCCACATTTGAATACACTTGCAATTTGGGTTCAGGGCCTATCTGTCATCGAGAAATAAGCGGTCTTCTATTTCTCTATATTCAGTTGAGTGTGAGTACAAAGGAGTTGCTAACATAACCATCTAGGCATTGTGGCTACATAACTTCCTTATCAAGTTGGGCATCTAGTTTCACATTCCAACTATCAGTTGGTGTGAAAATCGAATTACTCTCAAGTTTTGTAGAGACCTAGTGCAATGAAAGAAAAAAAATCATATTGATATCCATATGCACTAAATCAAAGATCTAGTCCATGAAAGGATAATTGAACTACAGTTGTGTCCTTCTTATAAACAAACTATTGACATCTCCACCAATACTTGCATTGAGAATAAGTTTCACTCTCTACTCGATCATCTTGGAGTGAAGGACACATTTTATTAGCGACTGTATTTTCTTCTTTTGATGTATTGTACCTTGAGGGGGGGGTTTCACATGAGGTTTTCCCTCTTTCCTTACATTATTTAAGTGTTCATTAGTTGCATTGTTCATGGGTACCTAACATGGCCTTTGTTGTCGGGATCCATTCCTCATTACCCCGTAGTAGTGTTCAGGGGGGTGTTGGAGATATTACAGACACCTAGGATATTTTTTTCATTTTTTCCCTATGTTTATTAGTCATTATTGAGGGTATCCTATTTTTTAGGAACCTATCCTACATTCTAGGAGAATATTCTCTTTAGTTGACTAGCGAAGTGGAGTGATTGAGGGAAAATTTGGTTTTATCACCAAATAACCTCGAGATCATTAGTAGTGATGGACACTTACCTTGGGATCATCACCAGGAAGGAAAATTCATTGTGCATGCTTGATATACTCCTAATTTCACTCTAGTATTTCAAGTTAACTGAAGACTGCATGACTAGTTGACTAGGACTAGGTGGAAGTTAACTCTCGTAACTTCCTGAGTGTATCCAGATCTCTCTAGATCACCACTATGGTGCATTATTTGAGATTTACATAGTATATACTTTGTATTTTATAATTCATTCATTTGGTTAATACAATTATCATTGTTTTCTCTCCGATTTTCTCTCTTCTTCTTACCTTTGCAAGTCATGTTCTTTATTTTTCTAGATATATCTCTTGTGTAGGTAATCACCACATTTTACAAGGTATCCCATCATAACCCTTTTCCCATTACATATCTCCAAATTTATAGTTTTCCCTCGGGTGCTTCTTGAATTATTCATTCTATTGTCTTTTCTTGATTCTTCTTCATTTTATTGATTATACTTCCTCTTTACATGTGCTTGAAGAACTTTTTATTTTCCATTATTCTCTCGGTTGGAGCCTAATATGTTTTCACTGTTGGCATGCTTGCATTTAGTTTTCCACTACTCTAATTTTTTTCTACCATTTCGACTATTTCAATGACCTGATGCGCTTTCTGCAAAACATTGGCCTTGGCATTTCCCCAAATCAGGAATTCCTCATAAATGGAGGGTGTAACACATGGAATGGGAAATAGAAAGGTACATGCTTCTAGATTTATCTTTTACTCTATCACTTTGCATCTCTTTTATTGTATGTCAATATTGCATATCGTTCTTTCATAATAGCTTGTTCTCATGTCCATTGTATTTTGTATATTTCTAACATTTAAACAAATCGAATAACTAAACAATAGGAAGACGTCCTAAGTCGAGTAGGGGAGGAATCTCAACAACAAGGTTCCAAAAGGTATGTCAATAATGATTATGAAGCCCATACAATGCACATTCTTGTTTTGACATTGTTTAGCAACACTAGCTAGTTGTTGTTGTCGATGCCCCCGAAATATGTTCTCATGTTTCAGTATCATGATATGTTATATCTCTATCATATACACCAATGTATCAATATTATTTTCCACCTAAAAACAATTTGGACGTAAAATATGTGAAATCTACATATACTATATTGTACATTTTTGTAAATGACATATTCATTGTACAAATGTTTTCATCTGGAAAAGTTGGACAAGCGAGGGAAGAATGAGCACTTAATCATCAAAAACATTAGGACATGAATAAGAACATAGGTAAATAATCATAAACTATTTTCCTATTACATTTAGGAAATAGATATTCTCATTTATTTATTTATCTACACCATGGTAAATATGTTAATGTCATATACAACCATTTTTTTCAGTTCACAAGAAATATCAACAAGTGCAAGTGAAGCACCTAGCATAGTGCAACATGCACAACTTAAAAGGTGTGTTTAGTAAACTCTAACTAATAAATATCATTCAACTTTGTGAATCTAATTGTGAATATACGAAACAAAATGTATACAAAATGTTCTTTGTATCACTTCTTATGCTCAAACATTATCAACAAGATTAGAACAACATCACTGAATATGGTATTGGTAGAAGACTTGAACAATCCTTGTACTGAAAAAGTATTAATCAGAGACATAATGGTCACATACATAACCTATTTGAACAAAGAAAATACAACACATTGCATTCTACATGCTGGTATGATTGAAAACAAAGGACTGATGATAGTCACCTTGTATTTCCCTACACACCTTGTTCAAAAACACAAGAAAAATATTATTCCTGGTAATGGGATATCCATTATAGAATTCAAAATAATACCAAAAATTATATACGATCATGGTGATTGTGATCACATTATATCGCTCGAAGACATGAATGTTGTAGAAACAATGCTCACAACTTGCACATAATACAATTTAATACTAGACACAACAATAAGATAATTTTGAAAAAATAAAGACTTGTACCCAATTGAAACTATTGGCATTTCCATCACATTTTCTAGAAAATCTGGGTTGCAACACATTCTGCATATAAAGGATGGTGACTCGGACAATTATAAGGAAATGGTACCTCTTTCCATATCTTATTTTTCTTACTTTCACTAGCTAATATGTCCTTAATCATATTACATAACTATTATATTGCTCTATGTTGTAGCTTCAATTGTTCAACACATATGCACATTTTTTTTCTTTGATGGAACAACAAATGGAAAAATGGGAATTTCCTTTAATTCTCTTTAAAAATGTATCCAAGAATAAATATGTCAAAAGGAATGTATTATGCACAAGAGATCAACATTTATAACAGAGTTGATAATAGACATAGTGCAACATCCGAAGAAACTAACTAGCTCCACAACGTTTGCAAGTATACATATACAACTCCATCCACAAACTTCACATACAAAATTGGGTTTACGCATACATATTGTATCGTTGAATATATCAATTACTATGTCATGTACACATTTTAGAGGTGCATTGACAACAGAAAATGCATACTTGACCCCTTTCAAACCTATATATGCCAGATCTGACTCTCCCACTTCTGCCTCTGCATTAATAGATGGTGCCATAATAAATTTTGTAAGATGAAATTTGAAATTCCTTTACATAGATAGAATTTTCCTCACCATTGTTATCTGAACATTTAACAACAACACTACACAATGTACCATTCGACAACGAATATTGTAGGAGGTACTTCTTGGCCTAATGCAATTTCCATATGAAGTATACCTTAAAAAAATCAAACAGTGTCTATATGCTACATGGATTTAGAGTCCATGGAAATTTTACATTAAATGAGGACAAGAAGGTACTACATATCATATGAAGAATAAAAAGGTACATCAAACAAGTTTTCTTGGAATATTCTAACTTTTCTTTGGCCTCATAGATCATTGTAAAATGGTTCTAACTTAATGTTTTCTTCATAGGTTGTCCTACTATTCATTAAAAATAAATGGAATATATTTGATCTGAATAGGGATACACAATGAACGTGTCAAAATGGTTTTTCAACTTATTGACCAAGTTTTAGTCCTTTTTTTATATCCAACATGTTTTAGGCATTATCCCGTACTTTACTATTTTTTGAACTGTCTCTCCTTGGCTCCAAATTGGTGGAAGATGGAAAAAGGTTTTCAATATGGGATCTTGTTGATTTGAGCCTTTGAGAATTTTTATTCTTCATTACATAGTGATGTCTTGCATTTTCTTGGGATTTTTTTCACAACCATGAACACCAATATTTGGTTCATGCAACAAATTATCATTCACTACATAAGAGACCTTGAACAACTTCTTAGAAAGATTTCACTCTAATCTCCAAGACTTCCCCCCTACCAAATTTACAATTTTTTTCATAGGCCTTCAAAGGGAATAGACTAAACTAGTTCATTCTCCAATTGCAGTAGAACAACTAGAAATAGAACTAGCAGCAGGACCAACATCACAACTAGTAGCATTCTTGACATCTCACCCTAGGAACAGGAAATTCCAGGTAGGACACAAATTAGTTTATTCAATTGCAAAGGCACATGCATATATTTTTCCATTTCCAGATCACGTACTTATTACCTTCCTCTCCTAGTCATGTTTCATGATAACTCACAATTCCAAATAATTAGTATGCCCCCCTATATTGCAAAGATCACTCTAGACTATTGTTGATGTTGTAGGAACTGCTAGTTGTTATAGAAAATGTGAGGACAGAAAGACAGGAGGGCATGATTTATAAAACAATAATCCCACTTGTTCAATGTCAACTTCCTTCATCAATCTACAAAATTTCTTCTATAGAGTAGGTATGGTTAAATTAACTTTGACATTTCCCCCATATCTCTATTTAGAAACAAGGAACTTTGAGGAAGTGAAATATGTCACATTTCTAGTATTGTAAACAAATTAAATTTCATGTAAATTTTTTTTATTATATTGATTGGACATATATTTGCATTGTGATCCAATAATCCAATGTTTAAAAGGTATTCCCTCGCACATATCTTTGTTTTGTCCAAGTATTTAGTAATTTATTGTATGAAATTAACCACATTAGATCTATTTTTGAAAAGAAAAACATATTTTTCTATCATCCAACTATGGATTTTTTGAGATACCTACACAAGATGTCTATCTAACAATGAAGCATACACAACTTGCAATGGTGGATTAAGAGAGAAGACAAAAATTTAGTAAACAATGAAAGAATTTATAGTATATGAGTAAGAGAATGTTAAAATACATGTGATATACTCTCTATGACACAACTAAATCACCATAGTATCCAAGATAATGCACATTAGGAGTGTTTGAGAGAGATGTGATACACACTGGCAGTCACTAGAGTCAACTACCACCTAGTCCTATTTAACTGTCCATGTCGTCATCAGTTAACTAGCTAAACCAAATTGAAATGAGGAGGATATCACTCACACATGCATAATGTGATTTACTAGTGATGATCCCAATGAAAGTGCGCATTCATGGTGATGATCCCAAGGTTAGCATTCAAAACTTCCTGATAAACACAAGGTTGACATGTAACACTTCATTCAACTAGTCTAACTGAAAGGTAACTAAGGATTCATTGGAGGGTATGTGGCACCATTTTTTAGGGGAGAATATCCTCAATGAGGGGAGAATATATCAAATTAAAGTACCTTTAATATATCCAAATAAAATTAGGAAAAATAAATGAAAGGAAAATACTAGGTGTGTGTAATATCTCCAACATAGGTACCCATGAAAAATCCAACTAATGAAAACTTTAATTAATTTATGAAAGAGGTAAAACCTCATGGGAAACCCCCCCTTTGAAAATACAATGTATCAAAAGAAGAGAGATATAGTTGCCAGGAAACTGTGTCCTTCACTCCAAGATGATCGTGCAAACTATGGAATTTTTTCTCTTTGAAAGTATTGGTGAATATGTCAGAAGTATTCTCAATGGAAGGGAATTACTAAAAATTGATGACCCTATCATGAACCATCTCCTTGATAAAATTCAGATGGATCTCGATATGGTTTGTCTATTGTCTCTATACTGGATCTCCATACACTTTAAGTGTACTTTGGTTGTCACACCAGATCACAGTCAGATGATGGAAATAAATGTCGAGTGCAGTGAGGAAGTTATGTATCCATAGTCTTTAGATGGTGACATTGACTTCTCCCCTATATTCAACCTTACTAAAGATAAAGAAATAGTTGGTTGTATTTTTTACCAACATATTGGGAGGGATCCCAAAATCATCAAGTACCTGGAGTTCGACTTTTGATCTGTGTCATCACCTACCCAGTCAAAATTAGTGAATCCTATGAGATACAACTTGAAATGCATTTCATAGTGGATCCCATAATTGATGGGGCCCTGAACGTATATGAGGATGTGCTTGGAAACCTTCCAGTGTAACTCATGTGACTTCCACATGCACCTGGAGACTACCCCTACTACATATGATAGATCTAGTTGGGTGTGAATGAGACATAGAAGACTCCCCACAATATTTCAATACAAGGTTCTTTCCACCATTGGTGTATCCTAATCATCCTCAAGTCTAACCCCAGATAAGAAGGGTGTAGGTGCATACTTGCAGTCTGTCATGTGGAATCTCTCCATGAGATCCTGAGCATACTTAGCCTGAGATAGATTGATTACTAAAGGATCCTGGCTTATATCAAGACCAATAAATAAATGGAGTGGACCCATGTCCTTCATTGAAAACTTATAATAAATAATTCCCTTGAACCTAGAAATCGCTAAAACCGAGCTATCGGTGATCAAAATATCATCCACATACAAGAATAGGATCATAAGTGAGTTAGTGGTCCTCAACATGTATACATTGGGATTGGATTTTCATCTGAAGAAATTCTTGAAGAGCAAGTAGGAGTCCTTCTTTGCATACCATGCTCTAGAAAACTTCTTGGGGTCATACAGAGAATTTTTGAGTTAGCACACTAAATATGAATTCGATATGAATCCATGTGGTTTCTCAATATAAATATCTTATGAGATATCCCCATGAAGAAAATAATTATTCACTTCCTTTTGATGTACTTACCATACCCTGGTTGCTCCAATGGAAAGGGCCAAATTGATGGAATCTAACTTTGCTATTGGAGCAAATGTCTCATCATAGTCAACCCTATGGAGCTACTAAAATCCCTTGGAAACCAATCTTTCCTTGTGTCTTCTCACCTATCCGTCCACTACCTTTTTGGTCCTGTAGATACCTCTACATCTAACAATATTTGTATCTAAAGTAAGTGGAAACTAGATCCCAAGTATGGTTCTCAAGGAGAGACTTGTACACCTCCTACATGGATGCTTCCCATAAGGGATTCCCTGCAACCTCTATATAGGTCTGTAGGTCTGATGATTGAACTATATAACATTACAAATCCATTGTGAGTTCAATGGAAGTGAGTACATGAGGAGGATACTCAAAATGATATATGGTCCACCTTGGATCCGCTAGATCCCCAAAAAGGTCTCTTGCATCCTGAAATGTAGACTATGCCCACTTGGGCATCTTCTTTGGATCCTCATCTACATGTATTGACTTTGCATCTAAATGTTTTGACTATTCATATATATCCTATGAATCCTCCAACTCTGTATCATAATTCATATCTATGGCGTGATCTGAATGTGTGGACTCATCATCTGCAACTAGTGGAAGTACAAAACCATTTGCGTGTGGCTCATGTAGAGAATGCGATGGAATTTCCTCAAACTGGGCATTGCACTCAATGATGAGATGGTATGTAGAGGGATCAATTCAAACCATTGTGATTACTGACAAACATGCATGGGTGGATTTTTGGATCTAATGTTTTCCTCTTCTAAGAGGGAAAGCATTCCCATGCACATGATCCAAAGATATAAAAGTGGGTGACGTTCGATTTTTTCTTTCTCCAAGCCTTAAAAGGAGTCTCCTCCTTAACATATATGTGAGCATATATATTATGAATTTGATTGGAGCAATTATGTGCCTCAACCCAAAGTTTGGGAGGAAGTTCCTTTGCATGTAGCATGCAATTGGACATATCTTTGAGAGATTTTTTTTCCTACTCAATAATGCCATTCTTTTGCAGAGTATATGGTATTGTGTTCTGCAACTATATCCAAGCCTCAAGAAAAGTAGTTTGAACATCTATTTTTACATACTCCCCCACATTATATGTATAGAGGGATTTGATATTTCTCCCTGATTGAGTATCAACAAGTGTTTTGAACTCTTTGAGATGATCGATGACCTATAAATTCTTCATGAGAAAATATATCCAAATATAACATTTGTAATCATCCAAAAATGTAAGAATGTACCTTGCCTTGTTGATGGATGGATGTGTAAATGGTCCCATGAGATCACTATGAATTATATACAGTAGAGAGGAGGAATTTTGATCCTTCCCCTTCTCAAATTTCTCTTGATTATGCTTCCTAAGGACGCATCCTTCACAAAATCCTTTAAAAAAGTGGATATCAAGTAACCCAATGACCATCCCCTTATTGCTGATTTTTGCATGTACTTGAAGTTCAAGTGACCAAACCTCTCATGTGATAATCTAGTACTGTCATCATTAGGCATAAGTAGTACAGAGGAATCATGTTCATTAAAATTAGTGAAAGTGTATAATCAATATTGATGATTTACCACCCCAACAACAATATTATATTTGTCTTGCATGTTGAATATGGACACAAAGTTTGGTGTGAAATCCACCTTTTTTCTTGATCCTGAGTGTGTAATTTTATACATCGAGAGAATATTCATGGAAATTTGAGGAGCATGGAGGATGTTCTCAAAGCTTCCATGATCTAGTTCCACTCTCCCTTTTCTGGTGACCTCGACTGGAGATTCATCCCCCATGAGGATATGAGGCCTTGTGCATGCAATTACATAATATAGAATATCCTTTGTGGTTTCCATGTCATGGGAAGTGTATGAATCTACAATCCATGAATCAGGAGAAAAATGAATATCTAATAATGCATGTGAATTAGCTTTCTTAGGGGCTTGATATTTTGACTTCTTCTT
This sequence comes from Picea glauca, assembly GCA_000966675.3. Lineage (NCBI taxonomy): Eukaryota > Viridiplantae > Streptophyta > Pinopsida > Pinales > Pinaceae > Picea > Picea glauca. Next base: position 14,860 of record JZKD02S0413618.1, read on the forward strand.
GGAAGCCTCAGGAATGAAGTCCCTGATATTGTTCTTCTAAAGTATTTTCTCCATAAGATCTATTTTCTTCTTCATGCATTTTGATTATCGATGGTTCCCACAATTGTAGTAACCACACTTCTTCCATTTCTTTATTTTTCCACCTTTGGAACCGAAGGAATCACTGAAGGGTTTGGAGTACCCTTCCTTATTTGGCTCTACATGTGCCTTTCCTTTTCCTTTTAGTTTCGATTTCTGATTTTGAGAGTTGTTTTCATCATGAAAAACATGTGCATGTGCCTTGGGGCATTTGATTATGCCCATTTTAATGAGCTTATCAAGCTCCTGTGTCAAAGCCTCAATGAACTCTGACAATGAAGGCATCATCTAGGTTGGTTCTACGGTGAATCTATTAGAATGAAATTTGGAGACAAATACACTATATTTTGGTCCAAGTTTTTCCATGATAGAAAGAACCTGTTGTTTTTATATTTTGGATTTTTTGATACCAAAGTTTGTCAATTCACAAAGGAGATATTTAAATTTGGTGAAGAAATATTGGACATTGTAAAATTTCTTCGGATCCAAAGAGTTCAGTTATACTTCGATAAAATGGACCCTCATTTCATCCTTCTTGCCAAAAATACCAGCCAAGGTGGTCCATATCTCATTTGGATTTTTGCATGCATTGATTTGAAACCATAGGTCGAGAGAAATAGACATGCATAGGAGACCATGACCCTCGTCCATGTGATTGAAGTACTTGTATTTTTCCACTATTGAGGTGGGTTCTACTTATGTGGCCATGGCTATCTGATACAATCCTCTACCCCTAATCTAGTGTATAATTATTGACTTCCATTTAAAGTAATTATATGGTGTTAGAATTGTAGATGCGGAAAATTCCATCTTTCCTGCTACATTGTTCTGTCTTTGCTCCCTGCAAAAGAGTGTTGGTGACTATTGTTTCTAGTGGCACGTGCTGTCTAATACCGTGTATAGTTTCTAAGATACCTTCATATAATATATAGCTAACAATGAAGCATACACAACTTGCAATGGTGAATGAAGAGAGAAAACAAAAATTGAGAAAAGATTGAAAGGATTTATATTATCTAAGCAAGATAATGTTACAATACATGTGATATACTCTTTATGACACAACCAATTTGCAATAATATCCAAGATAATGCACATTAGGAGTGTTCTATAGATATGTGACAGACATTGATAGTCATTGGAGTCAACTTCCACCTAGTACTAGCTAATTGGCCATGCGATCGTTAGTTAAATAGCTAAACTAGAGTGAAATGAGGAGGACATTACTCACACGTGTAGAATTCTCTTTACTGGTGATGAACCCAATGAATGTACACATTCATGGTGATGATACTGAGGTTAGCATGCAACACTTGGTGATAAATCCAAGGTTGACATGTAACACTTCACTCAACTAGTCTAACTGAAAGGTAATTGAGGATTGACTGGAGGGTATGTGGAACACTTATTTAGTGGAGAATATCGTCAATGAGGAGAGAATATCTCATATTAAGGGACCCTAAATATAGTCAAATAAAATGAAAGGAAAATACTAGGTGTGTTTAATATCTCCAACACCAATATGAAAAAAGGAACCTTGGTAGGGACATCGCCATTGTAGTGGTACTTGTTTATGTTTCCATCATTATCATTTTGAGTGAACCTCTTTCTTTTTATATGAAAATGTAAAACTTTATTTGTGAGAGACTCACCAAACTTGTGTTATGCGATATTTGGTTCCAATTTTCAATGGTAAGAATGTTTGTTATGAGAATTTTATTATGTGATATCATGTTTTTATATTTTTTGAAAAATGTGTCATGTGAGATACATGAGGTTTATTTGTGTAGTTTCCATATGGGATAGTTGGATGCATGTAAAAATGAAGTATGGTAATGGTTGAGCACTTAAGGAATGTGTTAGGCTACTTGGAGGTACTTTTCCACCAAGTATCATTTACATTACCTTGAATGTATGTGGTTAATAAAATGCCTATTGTGGGACGATATGGAGGAAGAACCTATTCTTACCAGTATAACTGATTTGATAGTGGATTCATGCCATGGAGGGTGAAGTTGGGGTTTTTTTCCCCCAAGATGGTGAGAGTGAAGTTGGAGTTCTCTTTCCCCAGGATGGTGTAGTGGTAAACGTACAAGTTGGTTGGATCTAGTGCATTGAATATAAATACTCTATCATTGAGGGAGTAATATTTTCCTCCAAAAATAGAGAATATTCATTGAACTATGATGTGTAAGCATTGTACAACAATTTACAATTGTATTTATAGTGTAATTTGTAATTTTGTATTTCAAATTGACCCTCTCATAAGATTGACAATACATTTGGATAGATACTTCAGATGTTAATGATAAAAATATCTATATAGAAATGTATTATTTCATGTCGATTAGTTCTTCCATTTATAAGAAAAACAATCTAGATAAAAATTGTCCCTATAATAACTTAGAACAATATATTCATAGTTTAAGAAATGTAGGTAATATTCTCCTGTTAGGAGACTTTAATGATAGAATTGAAACCAATAAATATGAGGACCTTGTGGATAGATGAGGACCTTTTTCTAGCTAATGGATACAAACAAATCTCTAAATACCTGACTAAGAATTTGTTTGGTATCAAGCTAGTCAAGTTTTCTGGTTCTGAAGACCTTATCAATTGTAGTAGACTAATGAAGTGGTTGAATTTGTAGTGTATCTAGGGGAATAATATGGGGTACCTAGATTTCTACCCAAGAGGAATAATAGTAGATATGTATGAAGGCCAATTTTGATAAATAAGGTCTAGTGTGAACAAAATAAATGTGAGAGGACTTACTAGAAGGTTATGCTTCTAGAAGATTCCTCCTCTAGAATGTTCTTAGGGGGTAAGTAGTGTAAGTTTTAAACCTATAAAGTAAAGCAATGCATACATATTCTTAATCAAAACATAAATTAATCAATGGATCATACACATAGTACACAAAGATTTATGATGGAAAACCTTAATTGGGAGAAAACCAACCTTCCTTGGTGTTGCACCTTTCAACTCTTCATTGTATTAATTTCACCATTCACAATACAATATATACAATATTTTAGGTATTATGTATCTACAAAAACCCTAATCCATTAATTTGGGATTAA
>JZKD02S0413629.1:0-18019 GCA_000966675.3 Picea glauca
AAATACTATCAAATTGCAAAGTCTTATATCATCCTTGTCATCATAACTTGCAATTTCCGGATACATTGTTGCTACAATAATTTTATCTTTGCTTGTCTTTAGTAGTACATATCTATGTTTTGAAGTCACTAAAATGAAATTTTGATATCATTTATTGATGCTAACGTTTGTTGTTTCATTGGTAAAGGGCAGGTATCATTCACCTTGAATTTCTTTTTAATCCCAAACAATACTGATGAGTATTCTATATGCACTAATTCCCTCAATTAAATTGTCAACCCGGGGTAAGTAAACTTCGAGTTGTGGCACTGTATGAGACAAGGAAGAAAAGATAATTGAAGTATTATCTAACTAAGGATATGGTCTACCCTAGGGATCAACACTCTATCAATCTAATTTCTAAAGTGATTATTTTTCAATTTTAGTTAATTAACAAATTCTATATAAAGCAACCTTCAATTAATGAACTTTAATTAATTCTAGGATTATGAGCTATTTACCCTAAGCAACTTCAAACAACGAATTTATGGACTATTTCTAAATAAGAAAATAACAAACAATCTATTTCAAAGCTAGTTAATCTATTCAATCTATTTTTAAGTAAGCAACAACAAGTAAACTATTTCTGAGTTATTTGATCTATCTATCTCTGAGCAAGTAAGCAAGTAAACAACTAATATATTGAAACTATTTTGACAAGTGAAATCTATTCTTAATAAGAACTCATAACTATTTCTATTTTGAGAAGAATAAACTTTAATCTACTTAATCACAAGTAAAATCATTATGACTGTATTTAAATTCTAATTGATCAAAACTATTTCTAGCTTGCAGTAAAAAGAAAGAAATTATTCAAAGGTGATGATTATGTCTTCGGTGTCGAATAACATCACGATGACATCTGACTATTAGTGACAATTCAAGAGGAATTAATTCAATGATGACTTCTACAGAGAAATGGAAAGTATGGATAAGGCAATCTAAAGAAATTTTTTCCATCATAGAAGCAACACTAAGTATTTCTGAAATCCATGTGATCTCTAAACTTTATACATCAATCATCAACTGTTAAAAACACTCTATTCAAAATCACTACTTCAAGCAAATCTATAAACTCATAAAGTCATGATTAAAAATCCTAATTCAAATTCACTCTGTGCAAACTTCTAATTCTTGATCAATGTCAACTAGAAATTACAAGTCAAATTCGTAACTGAGATTTCATAATCCCAAATAAACTAATCTATCATTAAAAATCATACTTCCTAATTAACCAAAATGCTATTAAAAATCATAATTAAAAATCTATTTCTATCCTATCATGCTGAAGAAAAATCAATAAAAAAAATAGATCTACAGAGAATAATTAAAATGGCAATTAACCCTATCTTAATTAAAGCTATCAAAACTTAAAGAAAATAATCTGTCAAAGATTACAAATAAACCAATCTTAAACTAATTCTTTGTCTAAACTAATGCTCTGTCAAAGTTATCAGAACCAAATTAATTAATCAAGACTTCATTGAAACTATTTGAATTAGTATCCTGCAGGATGATTTATAGCTAAGAAGGAAAACGACACAATACTACAATTAACCAAATCCTACAACCTAGAAACAACACATAACCATGGACGTCCTTATATCATCTACACAATTCAATCAAGCATTCTGTAATTAGGAAAACAAATTAGATTAACAGTTCATAATTGACATATACACAACAATTAAAATTGAGAAATACATGTAGTAAAGAGACAATTGCGAATTCTAAATAGTCAACAAGATGAATACCAAATATAGATTGATATACATAGTCACCCAGACCACTGGTGGGCCCCCCAGCAGGTCGTGGCTACACTCCAACAAGAAAATGCAGGCTCTAAATCAACGCAATACTGTCATTAATCATAAAAACAGACTCTGGAACAAAATTGCAGATAATGTTTGTATTAAACAATAAAATTATTCTCCTCATTCGTGCCACAAGTAGTGGTATTTATAGATGATTAAATATTGAGAGGTCGACCACTAGAAGGGTCAACCTCCTCTAAAAACAACAAATTCATTAAATGAGTTCTAACAACAACATCTTCTAGTAATTTCATGAGCCACTCATCGATCACTACAACCGCCTAATCTGAGGTGTGTCGAGCTCTGTAGTTGGGGGCCATGAGGGGGCATAAAACCCAGATACATGATTTGTCCACCAAAGGCCGCCAATGTACCAACTGTCAGCTCCAATGTGATTTGAGTGTCAAATCACGTGCCAGATGGAGTGTCGAATCGCGTGTCGGATCAAGTGTTGAACGAAGTGCCAGACGAGGTATCGGATGGAGGATCGAACCATGATTTTTCCCTGTTTCAAGCAAACCATACATTATATCTTCATAAACATAGAACTGAGTTGAATTGATCACAAAACCATTGCAAAAACACCAATTATACATACTTGGTGTGAATTCATGGTGAATTGATTATATAAACCTTTGAGAATCCTTCAAAATGGCTAATATGAAGCATAGCATATGTAATATCAATGCAAAAAGGATTTGATCATCGCAATAAAATAATCAAAACATGAACCCAACAAATACCAAGTGACTTCTTCCTTTGGAGTGACCTAGAGAAAGGGGTTGGTTTTACCTTTGTCTTATCTCCCTTCACCAACCAACTAGGTATTGGGACATCTCCCTTGGAGTGAGTTTCTTCTCCTCCTAAATAGAAAGAGGTATCCTATTGAGGTGACAGTGATAGGACTACCTTCATGTTACGTCAATCTAGGCCTACTTTCCTTCAAGATTTGGGAAAGTATGTATTGTGTGATAACAGGGCCTTCAACCCCTCTTCTCATGAGAGAATGGACCATGAACCATTGTCGAAGTTTAGTACATATGAGAGGATCCAGGTGTTGATGACGAAACGTGAGTGTTTTGAAACCAACATCTCAACCTCTCGTGAGGCTAGGAGGGAAGAGGCGAGAATGTTACCCTAAGTTTTAAGCCCCATAAATAAATCACATTAGACCCTATCACTAAGAATCTAAGCATGAATCTTCTTTGTATGATTTTACAAATATTTGAATTTTATTTTATTTTGTAATTTATAAGATTTTTTATTTTGATTTTGTGTAAAATCATAAACAAAATTTAATGATGAGTTAGTGTGAAAGTAGCTCAAATGCTAAAGTGAAATAAAAAAGGAAAGATATACAAACTAGAAATAATTTAGTTAGCATTTAAAAGAACTACTACAAATTAATGTACATGTTAAAATGATTTTCTAGTTTTTATGAAGTGTTAATGAAATGTTAATTAAAACAAAAGTTCATGAAAATTAATTTTACAAGTACCTGTTGACGCTTGAATCCGATAGGACTGAAATGGAAACCTCACGAGGATTTAAATCCCCCTGTGTTTTTATAGAGGTGGTACTCATGTTTAGATTTTCTTAGGATTTCTAAATATTTCGGAAAGTGGGACTTGACAGAAGTTGATCATGGTATTCAAATAAACATAAAAAATTGCAATCAAATAAAAGGAAAATGTTTTTGTTTTCTTTTTAACGAAAATTATTGAGAAAGGATCGGGAATCACTCACTCCACACATTTAATAGAAATAAGCAAAATTTCCTCACATCCATCATAGTTTAAGATAAAGATTTATGATCACATAAAATAAAAAAGAAGATGATCCACATGCTTAACAGAACTTTAACAGAGTGGACACATGGGAAACTCAAATAAAAATAATGATAGATTATTCTCAAATACTTTATATTCTGAAAACAAGGTTACAAAGAACAATCGAGATTGTTCTCGAAGTAGTTCTCATGAAATTTCTAAAAAATATATAGTATGTTACATATTCTTTGAAATTGTAAATGTGTTTGTCTTGAAGACTAGGATTGGGGCTCCCGCAGACCATAAAGGAAATAAATACAAGAAATCATATTTTAGAAGGAAGACGGTGGGCGGTACAAGGATCAACAAGACCTGGTAAGAAGAAAAAAGGAGTTACCAGTCTTCGGTTAAACCTTTCTAGTGAAAGAGGTGGAATAACTGGATGAAGAACTTGATAAAGAAAAAGAAGGATATGATCAACATAAACTTACTATGATGGAATCTCCTGTGTTCATTTGATCATTGATGTCCTTTTATCATTTTCATCAATGATTACAGGAACCGTCTCAACTACTTTTTTCCCTTCATTTGTCATTTTATCGATAGCTTTCTTGAATCATTCTTCGATGTAAATTTTCATAGGTGCCATGTTGATTTCATGCTGGATTTTAATGTTGAACAGTTTTCCCTCCAAGTCTCGGAGATCAAGGGAAATTCCATGTAATGATTCTTCAATACCTTGATTTTTTACGAAGTAATCCACTATCCACTTATATATGGCGTCCTCATCATATTCAATTATAACATAGAAATTTTCAATTGACAATCCTTTAAAAATCTCAACTTGCTCATCGAACTGTTGGTTTGTTAGGAACACCGAGTTGAGGATCAACTTGGGATCTTGGACTTCGTTAGTGCTTATGGCTAGGTCCACCTCCATGAGCCTTTTGAATAGCTCTTCTCTCCTTATTATGGCTTGGTTGCACGCTTGAACGATGTTGTTCAAGTTCTTTATTTTTTCTTTCCATCAAGCATTCAACTGCTTGATCTGACTTGGAGAGGGAAGGTCCTCCTCTCTTCTCTTTATCTTCAACCTGTTGGAAAATTTAATACCAAAAGGTACCACGACATCAAGGTAGAAACCTTCTTCATTTTTTAGGTCGGCCTGTAAATACTCATGGACAACATGCGCCTTTGAACCAAAATAAATCATGTTCTTTGAAGTTTCCCAAGCTTCTGTAATCAATGCCATTCTTTTCTTCATATTATTCTCCACATAGCTCATGGCTAATGTGAGTAAGCTTGAGTATCCTTTGTTTGGCGCGAGCATGGTGGGTCCGACAATTTCCAAAGGAATGGAAAGAAGTGGAAGAGGCATCAAGGTCTCTTCCAGTTCCTTAATTGTTTCCTTTAACTTTATATTTTCCGCTTCGAGAACACCAATAGAGTCATCCAATGCATCTCCAATTTCTTTATGGATTCTGGAAATATGGGAAAGTCGCATACTTCTTATGTTAACCTCTGAACTAGATTTCCCATTTTTATTCTTCAGATCACTCTTATCAATAATTAATTTCGTATATTCTTTGTCAAAGGCAACACTCATACAAATGATTCTTCTTCATCAAAGATCTCATTCTCAATAATTTCCAATGATTAATTATGGTGGGCCACACCTCCTAGCTAATCAATGTTAGGAAATATTTTCTCAATGTAAGCCTCGAGGTCCATATCTTCGAGGGATAATATATTGATGTCACTTTCAACGTGATGATATTCTTCCTCTTGTACAATATTCTTCCTCTTCTTCCTCATAGGGAGTTTATGTGAGCTTTCAATTTTTCCTAGAGGGGGGATCTTGTCTCCTCATTCACCTGAACTAATGTTGATTACTTTTTTAGATGGGTAGGTCGTTGGAGCACTGATCCAAGGTGTTTTAGTCTTAGGAGTAATAGTTGGGGACTGTGAACTCTTCTCACTGGGACACTTTACTCTCTATTTGTAAAATTCATTGGTACTGAGTACCATCTCTAAGTCACTAGTAGTGTGAATATGATCGCCCAAGTTATCATCTCCTTCTTCTCCTAGAACAATGTGGATAAATGAATTGCTAAAACCCACTGGTAACATATGTCCCACACAGATTTCATTAGGGTCGAACCCTTTAATCTTTTCATCCTACTTAAGATTCAAGTTGTGGAAGTGGTTTGCAAATTCATCAATTTTGTTCATATTTCTGAAAACAAAGTCCCCAATCTTCCAAGGCAAAGGTATGAATTGATTTTTTCGTTTCTCATGAAAAACGTACAGCTAGAAATTAGATTTCCTTGCAACTTCTATAACGAACATTATGTTGGATAGATGGCATGAAATAAAGGATGGATTCTCCTTAGAATCGAAAATATCGATAACATTGTAGTTTTCCATTTTCTCCAAGGTCCCCTTCTTATCTAGGAATTTATTTTCCTGGGTGGATATTCTTGGGGTATATTTTCCAAACAACATTCCTTTAAAACCCGAGACAAATTCGTTGAAAATTTCATAAAAATGCAGGGAATATTTGTGCCTCCACAATGCCTGGTACCAAAAGGTCACTGGGTCAAATTCCCAATTTACCTTCTTGCAGATAGATAATTTAGGAAATTGATAACAATGTGTTATTGCGAAAACCAAATAATAAACCATAAATAATTTCTTATCCTTTTTATACTGAGACAATTGGGAAGAGATTTCAATGGAAATCAACTTTCCCCAGTCGAAAATGGCCTTCTCCTTGACAATATAATAAAATATATAAAGAATCATACGAGAAATGATGGCAATATTTTCTTGGTCTGTCACTCTGGTGAATAACCAGACAATTTCCTGTAAGGGGTTTTTGAACAAGTTGACCTACAATCTGGTAATATCTTTAGGGATGGCCACGAGATTATCCAAGGATTCAGGTAAGAGATCCAGGCCGTTGTCATTTTTTTTCAAGAAGTCCCTGCAATCTTCACCTTTGAAGGAGAGTGTTGGCTCTAGGAGTTTCAACATTTTACGAAACACTTGAGGTGAAAGAGAGACTAAAGAATGGTCTTGGAGTTGAATCGTCCGCTGATTTGGTATATATTTATCAGCGCACCAAGCAACCAGTTCCTTGTAGTCAAAAACCTCAAGAACACAGCCTGCAAGAGAAATTCCAGACGTCCAAATTACTTCCTTCTGAGAAAAAGGGGATGAATATTAAAAATATGCTCTAGACCACTGAAATTTCTGGTCCTCTCATACAAAAATGTTCAAAGTATCTCCAGAGAACTATTGTCGAGTTGTTTCTACCATAATTTGATAAGAGCATTCTTTTAATCCAGATAATATTTGAAATGAGCACTTGAGAGATATAATATAATTTTCCGCAAATCATGCTTTGATGTGGTTTAATAAGAAATATCCTCGATCCCTTTTCTTATTAATGACGATATTTATGAGAACTACATGATGAGTTATTAGCATTAAACCATACTAAATGTGTTTTGGGAAAATCATGAAGGTGGCAGGGATGGGCGAGAGAAAATAGGATTTGGGATTTTTGTGAACCCGCCAACCCGAGAACCCTTTCACCTGCCATTGCAAAAGGTTGAAAATTGGCTAAGTGTTGTAACGTGGTCAGTCAGACTCAATAAAGAAGAGATGAGATAGTTAGGATCTCGGGGAATCCAATGGTCAAAATGTATATCGTGGATCATTTAGGTACAAAATGTATGTCATGGAACATGGGATATGAAAGCTTGAAACCCGCCGAACCAGGAACCTGCCAACCCGTCATTTTGGAAAAATGACTAAGTATAGTATCTAGAAAGGGAGAATAGAAAGGAAAAAAGAAAAGGGGAATTTGAGTAAGTATATAAGGGGGAAAATAAATGGTCAAAAGAAGTTGGGAAAATAGAAAAGGGGAGGGAAATTTTGGAAGCATAAATTGATCTCAACAACTGGCTCCAACTGTGGGATGATAACCCCCTGTGGGTTGTCAAGAATATAAATCATTTCATGAACATGTGCTTCCACCTATTGGGCTATGGAGTCAGAGAAATAATATAAAAACTGAAAAATAAAATTATGTACAATGAGAATGAGAAAATCTTAGGAGAAGAAACCTTTCAAATATTTCCCGTTGATAGGAAGCATTAATATTTTACCCTTCATGTCTTGGAGCATATAGGAATTAAAACCCAATATCTTCTCGATGATGTATGGTCCGATCCAGAGTGCTTCGAACTTTGTATGCATCGACGATTTCTCCTTGGCCTTGTTCCAAAGTAACACCAACTCTCCCTTCTGAAAATTCTTTACAGTTGTGCTTTGTTGCTTCTGAGAAGTTCGATTCAGGGCTTTGCTTCGTTCTTCTTCCAAATTCATCAACTGATTGATTCTCCTATGGATGGGTTAACTGTCTTCTATATCTTCAGTATTAACCACATAAATCAATGCATTGAGCTCAAGGCTAATTGGAATTTTCTCTTCTTTCCCATAAACCAATATACATGGATACATCTCGGTGATATCATTCAGAGTCATTCTGCTTACTAGGTAATGCATTTTTCAGCTTCATATGTCAATTCCTTTGGTTATTGTCAATGGGTTTCTTTAGTATCTAAACAAGTGTTTTGTTTGTGGATTCAACAAGGCCATTACCTTGTGGATAATAATTTGATGATTGACCCATGATGATTCCATATTCTTCGCAAAACTTCGTAAACTTTGACCCAATGAAAATTGAACGATTGTCTGTGATAAATTTATCTGGGACACCAAATCTCAACATAATATTATCTTTGAGGAATTTATTTATCTCTTCAACATCAACCTTCTTTAATGCCACCACTTCCGGCCATTTTGTGAAATAATATGTGGCCATGAGAATGTACATATGCCCCTTGTTAGACTTCGGATTAATTGGCCCAACAACATCAAGTTCCCATTGGGAGAACGATTGTTCTACAATTATGGGCTACAAATGCATCACAAATCTCTTCATTTTTTCTGAAAACTGCTGACATGATACACACTTCCTTATTGTGGCATATGAGTCTCTGAAAATTGATGTCTTATATAATCCTACTCTTATTATCTTGTGGGTGGTTGTAGTAGGTGCAAAGTGTCCACTGCATATTCCCTCATGGAATTTTATTATTAGTTCTTGGGCTTGATTTTAATCAACGCATCTTAGTAGTATACTATCATAATTTCTCTTGAACAGTATGTCAACAATAAACATATATTGATTCACCTTCATCTTCAATGTTCTTCGCTCCTTGGGGTTCATGGTGACAGGAAATTGCCCGGACCTTAAGTAAAATATGATATCTCCATACCATTCTGAATCAGATAAAAGTTCTCTGATTTAAATTGAAATCATTCCATCAACCGAATCTCCATTCACGATGATCTTACATAAACCTTGTCCTTTGATATATTTTAAAGTTTTAATATTGATATCATATTCTTGTATCTTTTCCAACCAGTTAGCCCATTTTCCTTCTCGTAATTGTTGATTCAGAAGCATCTTCAATGGAGATGAGGGGACATAAGAAATAACGTGGGAATTCAATATTTACATCTGAAATCATGCTACATATTTTACAAGGGCCAAGGCTTGCTTCTCCAGTTCTAAATACCTCAACTCATAGTCATGTAGGGTTTTTCTCATGAAACTTATTGGGATTTATTCTCCTTTGATATTCTTCTGATTAAGAACTGATGCAAGAACTGTCTATGTAGAAAATGAATAGATGATGAAATCCCTTTGAAAGTACGGACTAATGAGGACTGGAGCATTAGTGATTTCTCCTTTGATATTATTGAATTCCTCTTGAGTATCCACTTTCCATTCGAACCTTTTCTCCTTTTTCAACAACTAATTGATCGGCTTCATGATGCTTGCATATTTAGGAACAAATCTTCGCACAAAATTGATCTTGCCGAAAAATGATTGGATCCCTTCTTAGATGTTGAGGGGTTGAGCTCGTTTATTGCTTTAAACTTTCCAGATATATGTAAATCCCTTCCTTGTATACAATATGACCCAACAATTTTCCTTGAGTTACAACGAAAAATCATTTGTTTGGATTTAGAGAGACACCATATAATCTACATATTTCAAAAACCTTTCTCAAATGATGGATATGATCACCCATTTTATTTGAATGAATCATCAATTCATATTTATAGTTTGCCATAAATTTTCCTATCAACCTGTTGAATGCATGATCCATGAACCTCTGGAACGTGGCTCCAAGATTCTTCAAACCAAAGGGAATTCTAGCATATGCATATGTCTCCCAAGGTGTGATAAATGTTGAATTTTCCCTATCTTCCTCAGCCACCAAGACTTGGTTATATCCAGAAAAAACATCCAACATGGACATGTAGGTCGATCCAGTAACTTGTTGGAGAAGGAACTCCATATTAGGAAAAGGAAAATTATCCTTTATGCTTGCTTTGTTAAGGTCTATGAAGTCAACACACATCCATATTTCCTTGGTATTTTTCTTACAATAGTAGGATTTGAAATCCATTCAGAGTGTCTAATGGGATAAATTATTCTCACCTTCTTCAATTTCTCCAATTCAATCTTTACCAGAGGTTTCAACTTGGGATTCATAATCCTTATTTCTTGCTTCACCGGCTTTTCTCCTTCCCTCAAAGGAATGATACGTTGGAATATAGTTTTATCGTAAGATTTTAAATCATCATAGGTCCAAGTGAACACATCGATGCATTCTTTGAACAAGGAAACAAATTGATCAACTTCCTCAATGGTGCAATCAACTCTCAAGTTGACATATTTTGGGGAACTGTCAGTTCCAATATTGAATTTTCTCGTCTCTTTCACTTTTCAAATTGAAAATTATTCAAGGAGATTCTTAGCATGATCATCATTCGTAAAAAGAGATTCAGATTGTATACAATATTTGGGGACATCATATGAGTGATCGTCTTTATCATCATCATCATATAACAAAAAAATTTCCAGTTGTTCATCATTCTCAAATACTTGCAAATATTCAATGTTATTGAGCATGGACGGTTGGAAATCTCTTTCTACTTGGAAAGATGTTTAGCTTTGGATATCATTTGGGTTTGACAATGAGGCCGACAAGGCTAATGAATCTGCCTTATGATTCTTGTCCCTTGGAATAAAAGAAATATTGAACGAACCAAAAGATTCCACTTAAGTATTTCCTTTTTGATTTTATACCTCTGGGTAACCTGATTGATGACCAAATCTAAGTCACCAATTACAATTAGATGTTATATTTTCATTTCCCGTGTAAGGATCATCCCATGAATCAAAGCTTCATACTCTGCCTCGTTATTAGTGCATGAAAACTCTATTCTAATAGTATGTGGATGCATAATCTTTAGTGGACTCATAATAACAATTCCAACTCTATTCCTAGAGCTTGAACAAGCTCCATCAAATAGCATCCTCCAATACCCTTCAAATGAACATTCTTGATTTTCCATGTCTTACACTTGCTCCAGAATTTCGTTATTCTCTATGTATAGGGTAGCATATTTTCCAATCCCGATATCTATATAATCCTCCATCAATTCATTGTCCTTCTTCTTGAAGGAGAAGGGTTTTATAGGTTCACGGGGCACTTTAATCATTGTTCATTATATATCCCCTAATCATAGATGTCCAATCTCTTCCCAACACAACTCCATATGCTGAAGGAAGGTCTACCACAATGATATTAAAAATTGTAATGATATGGGGGGTTGTTGTCATCCAAGCATAAATGTCCTTGATTTCTCCATAAGATGGCACTTTTCTAGAATCAATTGCATATATACTTTCACCGGTTTCATAATACTTGGTGAAACTCATGTCCAATTCCTCCATGACTGCCTGTGCCATGATATTGTTCATCCCGCCAGTGTCAACTAAACAATTATGCAGTGAAACATCATGATTTTCAATAGAAATGTAAAAGGGAGGAATTTTACCTCTCATCTTGGTAGTTGACTAGCTAGGGATTTGTTTGGGAAAGGTAACAACAACTTATGCTCTTCTAGATGGATCATCCAACAATTTCAAAATGTTTTCTCTTTGCTTGGGAATCTTATCCACTTCCGTAAAGGGTAGGGTTATCCTCAATATACTCAAATCCTCTACAACGTTATATGTCATTTGAGTGGAGTTTGACATCATGTATTTCCTTTTACTTCCAATGCTATCTGCCACTTTCTCATTTGTTTTTTCTTTTTCTTTCTCTTTTTGGTTTTCTTTATCAGAATTGCCTTTATTTTTTGGTCTATTTACAAATCCTCTTGTCTGGGCGACATTTTATTACGAGATGGGATCGTTTTCGCCCTCTTCAAATATATACATGGATGTCTTACATCTTTCCATATGCACAGTTTCAGAGATTTCATCATGTGAGTAATAATTCTCTTGCTCAATTAATTGATCATCATACACATCATCCAGAACAACCGCATTTGGAGTAGGTTGTCTGGGAACCCTTGGTCTTTGTGGATTATCTGTGTTCTCAAAAATCACTATGTTTTCTTGGGGAGGGTTCCTCCTTTGCTATGGGATTGGAATTATTAGATTTGGCATGTAATTATCTCCCCTTCTTAGTTTGTTTATCTCGTCCTGCATTTGTTTGATGGTTCTATTCATCTGTTCAATTTCAATTATTTGCTTAGTTTCCTGTGCCTCCATAGGATCAACCTTTACATCAAGTATGGCTCCCTTGAAAAATCCTCGTCCCATCGTTTGGTTTTGAGCCAGTCGAGGATTAAATTATTCATTCTTTCTTGAACTGGAAGCTCCTTGATTATCAATATTTAATCCTCCCAACTGCCTTTGTACTCTTTCGAGTATAGTGTCAGGGTCGACACCTGTTTTAATCACAATTTCTTTCATATTAGTGGATTTAGTCATTGCCTCCTCCAAAGTATCCATTTGGGATTTTCTGAAAGCATATTTTACATTCGGGGGCATTGCATTCTTATAAAAACCGAGAATGACTCGGTCATTTGGTATTTTATCTTCTGGAATCCTACTCAAGGTTTTATTATTAAAATCTCGTATCCTTTCATTCTTCCTCAAACCAATTTGGGTGAAATCAATGAGAAGGGTATGGTAAGAAATTGGAGGGGAACACATAATCAATAACATAGCCTCAATGTCATTAAATGAGTGAATTGATCTACTGGGAAATGTTGTATACCATTCATACGCTCTTCCTGATAAGGTTTGCAGAAATAACCTTACCATGACATCGTCATACTCAACATGGTGAAAATAACAAACATCAATAAATAAGTGCAGATGCCTCTTTGCATCGATTGCTCTGTCTCCAGAAAATTCTTTTAAGGTGCCCTTAGGGAGAACAGGGAGATCATTTTTCTTGCCTATAAGGTTTAGAGGGGAATCTCTTACCCTCCTTCGATTTTCAAATCCTAGGTTTCCTTGATTTCTTGCAACATCTCTTCCACCTCCTTGTCTCTCCTCATGATGCTCGTCTTGGGGTTGTTCATTTCTTTCTGCCATTTCTGGAGAGATTATAGGGATAGGATTTTCACTTCTAAGAATAAAGAATTGCTTGATTTTACTTCTGGTAATGGGTCCCTTGTATTCATCCAGCTTAAATCCCGACCTTTTTCATGTGCTTCTCTAGATATCCTTTGATTTCTTCGGTCTTGTCATTCCTCTCTCCTCTGTCTTCATAGGATTTATTTTTCTTCTTCTTGGACTAAGATCTGCCAGGATATTTCTAACTCTTCTTGGGTTTTGGTTGTTGTTATTACCAGATTGTACAACTGATGTAAAATGATTCATTGATTATTCAATCCAATTTCCAAACAGGGTTGATTACCCTGGGGAAAAGTCATATATTCTTTCAAAAATGATAGACCGGGTTCCAAATTTCAGTTCATCTCCCCAGTATGGTCGCCAAAAATGTTGACGCTTAAATCCATTAGGACCGAAACGGAAACCTCACGAGGATATAAATCCCTTGCGTCTTTATAGAAGTGGTATTCCTCTTTATATTTTCTTAGGATTTCTAAATATTTTGGAAAGTGGAACTTGACAGAAGTCGGTCATGGTAATCAAATAAACATAAAAAATTGCAATCAAATAAAATGATTTTTTTTTTCTTTTTAAAAAAAATTCATGAGAAAGGACCAGGAATCACTCACTCCACACATTTAATAGAAATAATCAAAATTTCCTCACATCCATCATAGTTTACGATAAATATTTTTGATCACATAAAATAAAAAAGAAGATGATCCACATGCATAAGAAAACTTTAACATAGTGGACACATGGGAAGCTCAAATAAAAATAATAATAGATCAACCTCAAATACTTTATATTATGAAAATAGGGTTACAAAGCATATTTGAGATTGTTCCCAAAGTAGTTCTCTTGAAATTTCTAAA
Source organism: Picea glauca (assembly GCA_000966675.3). NCBI lineage: Eukaryota > Viridiplantae > Streptophyta > Pinopsida > Pinales > Pinaceae > Picea > Picea glauca. The sequence continues at coordinate 14,066 of JZKD02S0413629.1, forward strand.
AAATATATAGTATGTTACATATTCTTTGAAATTGTAGATGTGTTTGTCTTCAAGATTGGGATTGGGGCTCCCGCCGATCATAAAGAAAATAAATACAAGAAATAAGATTTTATAAGGAAGACGGTGGGTGGTAGAAGGATCAACAAGACCTGGTAAGAAGAAAAAAGGAGTTATCAATCTTCGATTAAACATTTCTAGTGAAAGAGGTGGAGTAACTGGATGAAAAACTTGATAAAGAAAAATAAGGATATGATCAACATAAATTTACTATGATGGTATATCATGTGTTCATTTGCTCGTTGATGTCCTTTTATCATTTTCATCAATGGTTACAGGAACTGTCTCAACTGCTTCTCGCCCTTCATTTTTCATTTTATCGATAACTTTCTTGAACCATTCTTCGATGTAAATTTTCATAGGTTCCACGTTGATTTCATGCCGGATTTTAATGTTTAAAAACTCACCCTCCAAGTCTCAGAGATCAAGGGAAATGCCATGTAATGCTTCTTCAATATCCTGATTTTTTACGGAATAATCCACTAGCCAGATATCTATGGCGTCCTCATCATATTCAATTATACCATAGAATTTTTCAATTGACAATCCTTTAATAATCTCAACTTTCTCATTGAACTGTTATTTTGTTAGGAACAACAAGTTGAGGATCAACTTGAGATTTTGTACTTTGTTAGTGATTCCGGCTAGGTCCACCTCTGTGAGCCTTTTGAATATCTCTTCTCTCCTTGTTATGGCTTGGATGCATGCTTGAACGATGTTGTTTAAGTTCTTTATTTTTTTCTTTCTAGCACATATTCAACTGCTCGATCCAACTTGGAGAGGGAAGGCCCTCCTCTCTTCTCTTTAGCTTTGACATGTTGGAAACTTTAATACCAAAAGGTAACATGACATCAAGGTAGAAACTTTATTCATTTTTTAGGTCAGCCTATAAGCACTCATGGAAGGCATGCACCCTTGAGCCAAAATAAATCATGTTCTTTGAAATTTCCCAAGCTTCTGTAATCAGTGCCATTCTTTTCTTGATATTATTCTCCACATAGCCCATGACTGATGTGAGTAAGCTTGAGGATCCTTTTAATTTGGCTACGGGAGTGGTGGGTTTGACAATTTCCAAAGGCCTAGAAATAAGTGGAAGAGGCATCAAGGTCTCTTCCACTTCCTTAATCCTTTCCTTTAACTTTATATTTTCTACTTTGAGACCACCAGTGGAGTCGTCCAATGCATCGCCTATTCCTCTATGGATTCTGGAAATTTGGGAATGTTGCATACTTCTTAGTTTTACTTATGAACGAGATTTCCCCTTTTTATTCTTCACATCACTCTTCTCAATAATTAATTTCTTAGATTCGTTTTCAAAGACAACGCTCTAAAATACAAATGATTATTCTTTATCAAAGATAATATTTTCAACAATTTCCAACGACTGATTATGGTGGGTCGTGCTTCCTGATTAATCAATTTTAGGAAACATTTTCTTAATGTCAACCTCGAGCTCCATATTTTCGAGGGAGAATCTATTGATGTCACTTTCGACGTGATGCTCTTCTTCCTCTTGTACAATATTCTTCCTCTTCTTCCTTAGAAGGAGTTTATGTGAGCTTTCAATTTTTCCTGGAAGAGGGTTTTTGTCTCCTCCTCCGCCTGAACTAATGTTGATTACTTTTTTAGATGGGTGGATCACTAGAGCACTGCTCCGAGGTGTTGTAGTCTTAGGAGTAACAGTTGGGGACTGGGCACTCTTCTCACTGGGGCCCTTTCCTCTCTATTTGTAAAATTCATTGGTACTGAGTACCGTCTCTAAGTCACCAATAGTGTGAACATGATCACTCAAGTTAACATATCCTTCTTCTCCTAGAACAGTGTGGATAAATGAATTACAAAAACCCATTGCTAACATATGTTCCACAAATATTCTGTTAGGGTTGAACCCTTTAACCTTTTTAGTATAATTGAGATTCAAGTTGTGGAAGTGGTTTCCAAATTCATCAATTTTGTTCATATTTCTGAAAACAAAGTCCCCAATCTTCCAAGGCAAAGGCATGTATTGCTTTTTTCATTTCTCATGAAAAAAGGTGCAACCAGAAATTTGATTTCCTTGCAACTTATGTAATGAACATTCTGTCGGATATATGGCATGGAAGAAAGGAGGGAATCTCCTTAGAACCGAAAATCCTGATAACATTATAGTTTTCCATTTTCTCCAAGGTCCCCTTCTTATTTAGGAATTTATTTGCATGGGCGGATATTCTTGGGGTATCTTTTCCAAACAACATTCCTTTAAAATCCAAGACAAAGTCGTTGAAAAATTCATAAAAATGCAGGGAATATTTGTGCCTCCACAATGCCTGGTACCAAAAGCTCACTGGTTCAAATTCACAATTTACCTTCTTGCAGATAAACAATTTAGGAAATTGACAGCAATGTGCTATCGCAAAAACCAAATAAAAAGCCATCAAAAATTTCTTATCCTTTTTATAATGAGACAATTGGGAAGAAATTTCAATGGAAATCAACTTGCCCCAGTCGAAAATGGCTTTCTTTGATAGTATAATACAATATATAAAGAATCATACGGGAAATGCTAGCAGTATTTTCTTGGTCTGTTACTCTGGTGAATAACCAGGCAATTTCCTGAAAGGGGTTTTTGAACAAGTTGACTTGCAATCTTGTAATATATTCAAGGATGGGTGCAGGATTCTCCAAGAATTCATGTAAGAGATCCATGCCATTGTCATGTTTTTTCAAGAAGTCCCTACAATCTTCACCTTTGAAGGTGAGTGTTGGCTCTGGGAGTTTCAACATTTAATGGAACACTTGAGGTGAAAGAGAGAGACTAGATAATGGTCTTGGAGTTGAATCATCCACTGACTTGGTATATATTTCTTAGTGCACGAGGAAACCAGTTCCTTGCAGTCAAAAACCTCAGGAACACAGCCTGCATGAGCAATTTAGGACGTCCAAATTACTTCCTCTGAGCAAAAGGGGGTGAATAGTAAGAATACGCTCTAGACCACTGAACATTCTGGTCCTCTAATCCAAAAATGTTCAAAGTATCTCCGCAGAACTGTTGTCGAGATGCTACTGCCATAAGTTGATGAGAGCGTTCTTTTAATACAGATAATATTTGAAATGAGCGTTTGAGAGATATAATATAATCTTAAACAAATTGTGCTTTGATGTGGATTAATAAGAAATCTCCTCGAGACCTTCGCTTATTAATGACGATCCTTACGAGACTTGCATGATGAGTTATTAGCATTAAACCATACTAAATGTGTTTTGGGAAAAGTGCGAAGGTGGCAGGAACGGATGAGAGCAAATAGGATTTGAGATTTTTGTGAACCTGCGAACCCGTCGTTGCAGAATGTTGAAAATTGGCTAAGTGTTGTAACATGATTGGTCTGATTCAATATATGAGAGATGAGATAGTTAGAAGTGTGGGGATTCCAATGGTCAAAATGTAGATCGCGAATCGTCTGGGTATAAAATGTATGTCACAAAACATGGGATATGAAAGATTGAAATCCACCAACCCGCGAACTCGTCGTTTTGGAAAAATGACTAAGTATAGTAACTAGAAAGGGAAACTAGAAGGAAAAAAAAAAGGAGAATTTAGGTAAGTATAGGAGAAAAATAAATGGACAAAATAGAAAAGGAGAAAATTTTTGGAAATGGAAATTGATCTCAACAATAACTAAATTAAATTATTAAATATAAAATAAAGAAAATGAAATTAACTAAATTAATCATTACAAAAACTACAAAATAAAATCTCTATTTTAATTTTAAACAATGTAATTAATATAAAAGAAAGTTAAAGTAATAAATTAAATAAAAGAATGTGAGAAGATAATCAATTGAAAAAAAATTTAAAAATTAAACCATTTAAAAGTGAATTTAGTAAATATTTACAAAATTGACCCTAAAGATAATTTA
>JZKD02S0413640.1:19610-31065 GCA_000966675.3 Picea glauca
AATGGCCCCGGAAGTTAAAACCTGCTAAAAATAGTAAATTGCCAAAATGGCCAGAAAACTGTTTTGAGCCATTTGGAAAAGATGGGTGGCCCCCGATATCCACCTGGATCAGCTAGCCTAGTCAGAATCAGTAAACCCAATGAGATCTAATGTAGAGTATGCTTCATAATGAATCCCAAAGGTGATGGTGCCCTGTACGTATCGAAGGATACGCTTTGCAGCTTTCCAATGTAGCTCATGCAGCTCCTAAATGAACCTGGAAACTACGCCAACTGCATATGAGAGGTCTAGTCTAGAGTGTGTAAGATACAACAAGCTCCCCACTAGTTGTCTGTATAGTGTGTTGTCAACCAATGGAGTCTCCCCACCATCCTCAATTTTGACTCCTGATAGGAAAGGAGTCAGAGTAGACTTGTAGTATGTCATGTGAAATCTCTCAAGGAGATCTCATGCATACTTGGCTTAAGACAGTTTGATGCCTGATGCATCCTGACTAATCTCAAGTCCAAGGAAGAAGTGTAACAGACCCATGTCCATCATCAAAAACCTGTCATGAAGAATCCTCTTGATTGCAACAATGGCTGAAGTCGAGCAACCGATGATAAAAAAATCATCGACATACAAAATTAAAAGTAGAAGTGAATCAGTCGTCCTGAGCATGTATACATTCGGGTCTGATTTACAACGTACAAAGTTATCTGACAACAGGTAGGAGTCCATCTTGGCATAACATTCCCTTGGAGCCTTCTTGAGGCCATAAGTGACTTCTTCAGTCAATAGACCAAAGATGAGTCATGCATAAATCCCTGGGGCTACTCCATGTAGATATCCTCAGAGAGATCACCATGAAGAAATGAATTCTTCACGACCATTTGATGGACTTCCCATCCCTTGGCTAACGCAATGGAAAGTGCCAATTGTATGGAATCCATCTTCGCTACTGGAGCAAAGGTCTCATCATAGTCAATACCATGAACCTGCTGAAAGCCTTTGGCGACAAGCCTAGCTTTGTATCTGCTGATCTTTCCATCCACTTTGCTCTTGGTCCTCTAGACCCATATGCATCTGACAAGTTTCCTCCCAGAAGGAAGGGGAACCAGATCCCAAGTTTGGTTTTCGAGGAGGGATTTGTACTCCTCCTGCATGGCGGATTCCCAAAAGGGATTTCTAGCAGCCTCGCCATAAGACTGTGGATCTGATGACTGAACCAAGAAAATATTCCTGGAAGGCAATGTTTCAGTGGCAGTGAGTGCAATAGGAGGCTCCTTGAAATCTGATTGAGTCCTCCTAGTATCGATTGGATCACCAACGAGATCCCCTACATCCTGAAGAGTAGTATGTGCCCATTTGGGCCTCTTCTCTGGCTCTGCAACTACATCTAGATGCTCTGGATTTGCATATGACTTTACTGACTCTAAATATGAATCATCTGAGTCCTCTTAATCAAAACTCTCATCTGAAGAAGAGTCGGCATGTGCATGCTCATCATCTCGAATAGGTGTAATTGTAAAGGTGTCTGCATGTGGCTGATGAGGTACATGCGAGACACTTTCCTCGAATTGGAAAATACGCTCAATGATGAGCCTGTTAGCGATTATTTTTGTCATTTGGCGTAGAAGCACCCAGGGTTGTATATTGCACACGAATTGCCCAAACGCAACACAGGAGAATCCCTATTTTTCCAAGTAGCAGGTCAAGCGAGCAGGAAAAATGTCGTCGACAACATCCAAGATCTATTTTACAAAGTAGATCAACGGTCACCAGGTTTTCGGAGCTACCAAATTGTCCAAGGTTTAGCACAAAGGACAATTGTCGTATTTAAATCAGTAGGTTCAGATCATCCGATCTAACTGGGACAGGTGGTAGCCTGTTGGCATATCGCGGATCGGGGTTTCGGGGAACAAGGAGCCTTTAGCTCATTGCACTTGGAAGTACCGATCAACGAAACGCCGAAAGCACCTTTGGCATCGAGCCCACGGTCTCGGCCATGGGTCATATCAAGCGAGCCTGCAAATGAGGGCGGCTCCCTTGTAAATATCAAATGCCCCCTCATTCGTTCATCCTAAGGATGCGTGTCCCAAGATCTGGCCGCATCGGCGTTTCAGCGGTCGGGAGTTCGTAGGGCGAGAGTTTCATGTTTTTCAACATCGCGAAACCTTGAACCCCGATAGTGCCGAAAGCATAGAAGGTGGGGCCTGCAGTATCACGAAGCATTTTCAAATGTCCATCCAGAGGGGAAACCTGGCAGCAAATAGAGCCACCTCGGCGCTTCTCCCATCGCGACTCCAATATGAAAAGAGAAGCTCCATTATTTTTTGATGCACGAGGTGTCGAGAGAATCTCGGACCAGGGCCCACGGTATCGCCAGGAGAGTTAAGGACCGTCGGATCTAGAGGGACACGTGGTGATAGACTGAGCCATATCGGCATATCGCTCATCGCGATTTCAATCAGAAAAGGTTAGCACTTTCATATTCGCGAACGCCGAAAGCTTATGGTCACAACCCATGGTCACTTGGGGAGAGGAAGGAGATGCATAAAGAAGGCCAAGGCATCAATTTCAGTTGCAGAGGGGATCATCACGATCTCGAGGCGTCGTCAGACCCGATCTTAATACTGTTTCTAGTATTGAAGTAAATGAAGACAAGAGAAGGTGGTTGAAACCTCCTTTTGTTCATTAAATGAGGGGAATGGAGGGTCTGGTGAGCCGCCTACTCGCAGAGGACCTGTGTATCGATTCTCTCAACGAATCTGTGCCAAAGTCCTAGACTCGATAGAGAAGTATGTGCACACTATATGAGTACTTCATGGCTCAGCTACCCTCCTTACAGGAGCCATGCATAGTTAAGGTGGCATTTAAAGAAAGATATCAGTAGGAGTTTGACTGAAGGGACATCAAGCCTTGAGTGACTGGGCATGCCTCTGTGAGGTGAATTTTCCTAAGTATATAAACTCAGTATTTTGTATTTTGTAGGGATCGATGGTTGAGCAGAGCTCCCGGTGTAAAGCTTTAATGAAGCACTATTGTTCTAGTTATTCATGGACTTTTGAGACTTCTTGCCTTATGAATGTCATCTTCTTTCACATCTTTGTTTACACTGTGTTAGGACAGCTCGGAATTGGAGGATCCAGTCGAGTTGTAGCTATTGTAGGATGATGTTGGATAGAATCACTGTATAAGTTACATTGTTCTAATCATTCCTTGTGTTTTTCTCAGCGATGAGTGACTTGGAATTGGAGGATCCAGTCAAGTCCCCTTTTCAGTTTCTTGAGACCCTGAACCAAGAGGATCTTGCATTCAGAGTCTTTCTTCTGCAAACCACTGAAAGCCTGTTGCCCAAAGTTGTTTGTTCACCTTCCTTACCAAGTCTTCCACCTGCTCATCTTTTAATTAACCCACTGGTTGAAGTTAGATCAAGACCTCCTTTGTTTCTTACATACTAGACCCGGTCCCTAAGTTAGAATGATATTTTCTCGAGTCTCTCCCCATTTGATCATCCATTAAAACTATCGTGACATAAAACTGATGGGTGTTGGGCTCTTCTCCTGCAAGAAATCCAGGAGTGACTTATGATGCTAACATTTCTGGTATCGTTGCCAGGGAAGAAGTTGAATATTCTCCCTATGATTGAATGACAACGATTAACTGATTCTACAGGTGCATCAGATATCAGAATTATCAAGATTGTTGTTGTGCACCTAGAGACTCCATCGTGACGACTCCGATGGGGAGAACCTGCTCTATTAATTGTGGCTTTCAGAGGCAGGCATACACGGTCTCATCCACAGTTGCCTCTAGCTACGCCTGAAACAGATCCAGAAGCGGTGCTCAGAAAGGGGAAGACCTCTGAAGAAGAAGTGTCCACCACCGAATCAGGTAAGTTTCCCATTTCCTAAATTTTGGGAGTGTTCCTGTTGAGTTTTCCTCTCCTGGTCTGGGACCGGAGGGACAAAACCTTGTCACTCCCCTCTCCCCTGAAACTCTGCCTTGGCATAGACTCGGGACCACAAAAGATTTCCCCACTCCTATATTTACCACTCCTGCACAAAGAAAAACACCTAATGACTTGAGCTCATTACCCTTCTCCTTAAACCCCCTCTTATTTCCCACTCCACTTCGGGACTCATTCCCAGTAGCCCCTTCGTGAACTCCTTCTCCTCCCAGCTCTCCTCCACCCAATATTCCTATGGCTGGTGCTAATCCCTCCCTGAATAGAATGAATGCCATAGTTGTTGCTAGATATTCTCCTTTAGTCCTACCCCATCCTATGAATCCTCTTCATGTTGGGGATTACTTGAAATACATGCCCAATTTCACTGGGGAAGGAGACATGACCGCCGAAGAGCACCTCGGTGCTTTCTACAGTTATGCAGACAACCTCAACATTGAAAATGAAGATGTCTGGATGAGAGTCTTCTTCCAGAGCCTGAATGGTGAGGTGAGGAAGTGGTTTAGAGGATTGGCTCCAGGGTCTATTGCTGGGATTGAAGCTCTAGATAGTGCTTTCCTGAGGCAGTGGGGAGATAGGAAGGATTTCATGTATTACATGATAAAGTTTGGGTCTTTGAAGAATATGGAAGGAGACTCTATCTCTAACTTCTCCAAAAGATTTAATAAGATGTATAACAAAATCCCTACCGAGATAAAGCCTTCAGAAGCCTCAGCTAATATTTTGTATGCTAGCGCGTTCGGCCCTGATTTTTACCTTTTGTTGAGAGAAAGAAGAACCACCTCCTTAGCTCAAATGCAAGATGCGGCCATAGAGTTGGAATCCAATGTGTTAGCATCTAACAAACTGAGGAACAAGGATGACGCAGACAGGAGAAAAGGAAGGTCGGAAGCCTCAACTTCTGGATCATTGGTGCCTCACCCTCAAATGGATGAACTGACCAAGATGGTGAAGTCCCTGTTTGCAGAGATGGAGAGAATGAAGTTCGAGGGGAGGAAATCATATAAGGGCCCTCAAAACGCCGAAAATAAAGGATTTTTTAGGAGGACAAATAATTTTACTTCCCTGAATGTGCAAAGAGAAAAGGGAAGAGACAGAGAAGACCAGAAAATTCAGGCCCCTTTTCAAAACAATTTTGTGGCTGAGGGGGAAGAAAGAGAAATAAACGAGCTTGATCCTGAAATGCATTGATTTGGAGACACTCCTCCTTTTCTTCATCTCACTCAATCAGCTTATGAGGATTCTCTCATGGACAATTATCTAAATGAACTAAGAAAGGGAGACCAGGCTAGTGGTAGCCCAGGCAGATATGATCTGAGGTCAAAGAAAAAGACTAAAGAACCTGACATTCCTGAGCAGTCTACCAGGATAGAGAAAAATTCCAATGAAGAAGCAGACAGTCACAGAGGTAAGAAGGCCCAACCCCTCTCTCCCATTATCCAGAGTCATGTTCCCGAAATAAGAGAAATCCCAAAGCTCTCATCTTCTTTTAATTTCGAGCATGAAATTCAAAAAATCAGAATCCTTGTGCCCCTGACAGAATTGATTAAACATGAAGGGTTCAAAAAATGCTTCTTTGATCTTTTACAGTCCGAGACCCCATGCCTTCCCATAGACTCCATCAATTTACAAGATGAAAATCCTGCAGTTATCCTAGGTCCTATGGTAGAATACAGGAATGACTCATCCCCTCCCTTCTACACTTCCTTGAACATACATGATAAGGTACTGCACAATTGCTTGATGGATTCGAGGGCTTCTCACAACCTCATGCCCAAAACTGTTATGGAGGGATTAGGATTAGAAGTCACCCGAGCCTACCATGACCTCTATTCCTTTGACTCTAGGAAAGTTCAGTGTCTAGGAGTTATCAAAGACCTGGTCATGACCTTATTTCAGTTGCCCATGAAAAGTGTGGTCATGGATATTGTAGTGGCTGATGTCCCCCCAAAATTCGGTATGTTGTTATCAAGATCTTGGATAAAAATACTGGGGGGAACCTTGCAGATGGACCTCACATATGCTACTATCCCAGTGTTTGGAGGAGAGCATAGAAGACTATAGAGGGAATCCCAACTGGCATATATAATCAGTGATGAGGCCAGCCATACCAACCATCCCATTTTTGCCTTAGACACTGATTTAGGATCCAGTGTGCTACAACTCACCAATTCTCCCGAACCTCCCCTTAAACTTAGAAAGCAACCCACCATTTCCCCTGAATTTCCTTCCCCTATTACCCCCATCTGAAAAATGTTCTTTGATGGAGCCTCTTCCAAGGAAGGCGCTGGAGCTGGGGTGGTTTTCACGTCACCTGCTCAGGAAACCATATCTCTCTCATACAAATTAGAATTTGAAGCTACCAACAATGTGGCAGAGTATGAAGCGCTCATCCTAGGATTAAGAGACGCAAAGGAAATGGGAATTCAGGAGGTAGCAGTTTTTGGAGATACAGAGTTGGTGGTTCAACAGATCAAGAATGCTTATCAGGCTAAGCATCCTCGACTTAGGAGTTACAGGAATGAGGCTTGGGACCTTATTGACAATTTCTTCTCAGCATTTAATATTTCTTTCATCCCAAGAGAAGAGAACACCTTTGCAGATTCCTTGGCTACATCGGCTAGTAGTTTCAAAGTACCCTTGCTGCCCAAATTCAGGTATAATGTAGAGGTAAAATACAGGCCCTCCATACCTGACAATTTCAAGCATTGGAAGGTATTCGAGGATGATCTCGAGGTTAAGAGGTTCTTGGAGACTGTCGAGGAATTTTTAGAAATGCACATCGACCAAGACGCCACCTCAGAGGAGGAGCTCAATAGAGGTAATTTTCTAAATAAGATTGTAGAGCGTGACATTGTACAACTGCCCAACAACCATATTCCCAGAGGACTGGTTTCTTTGGAAAGGATTTTTGATAGAAATGATATCTCGTTAAAAGGATAAGTCTCAGAGGAGGACGTTGATACTATTTAGTGCAACATTGGAACCGAGAGTGAGCCCAAGTATGTTAAATTGTCAAGAAGTCTGACCAAGGAGCAGAGGTTTGAATACATAGGACTTTTGAGAGAATTTGTGGACGTGTTTGCATGGACATACGAAGACCTCAAAACGTATGATACATCCGTCATTGAACACAAGATCCCACTAAAGGAAGAGGCTAAGCCATTCAGGCAGAAGTTAAGACAGATAAACCCTATGTTGTTGCCCATCATGGAAAAATAAGTGAAGAAGTTGCTTCAAGCTTAGATCATTGTCCCCTTGAGATATTCCAAATGGGTAGCGAATTTGGTTCCCATAAGGAATAAAAGTGGAGAAATCGGGCTTTGTGTCGACTTCAGGAACCTGAACAGAAGCTCAAAGAAAGACAATTACCCCCTACCTAAGATGGAACACATACTACAGAGGGTAACTGGTGCATCCAGGATATCCATGATCGATGGGTTTTCTGGCTATAATCAGATATCAGTCATGCTTGAGGATAGGGAGAAGACAACCTTCACCACTTCTTGGGGCACATTCATGTATGCCAAGATGCCATTTGGACTTATGAATGCAGGAGAAACATTTCAGCGAGCCATGGATATAGCCTTCATCGGGGAGAAGGACCGGTTCGTGGTGATCTATCTCGATGACATCACGGTCTTCTCTAGGTCAGACAAGGAACATTGCCGCCACTTGAGGAAAGTTTTCATGAAATGTCGGAGGTTTGGTCTTTCCCTAAACCCTAGGAAATATTTGTTCACTATGCAGGAAGGGAAGCTGTTGGACCATATAGTATCAGCAGAGGGAGTGAGAATTGATCCTAGCGGGGTGGAGGCAATTCAAACCTTATCACTTCCCAGGTCTAAAAGAGAGGTTCAGGATTTTTTGGGGAAAATTAATTTTCTAAGGAGGTTTGTCTCAAATTTTGCCGAGCTAGTGAAACACATCACAACCATGCTCAGGAAGGGAAATGAGGTGAAATGGACTGTTGAGCCCAGGGCATCTTTTGAGCAAATAAAGAGGGCATTGACTGAGACACCTGTGTTGATCAATCCTGAATATTCCAAAGAATTCCTAATTTTCTCCTTTGCTTCGTTTGATACAGTAGCAACGGTCTTGTGGCAGAAAAACGAGGAGAGGCGTGAGAAACCCATTGCCTTTTTCAGCAAGGCATTAAGAGATGTAGAGACCAGGTATGAGATCATGGAGAAGTAGGCCTATGCCTTAGTGAAAGCCCTCAAATATTTTAGGATCTACGTCTTTCATTCGAAGGTGACAACATACGTCCCTTTAGCTTCTGTGAAAGACATTCTTATACAGCCTAACATAGATAGAAGAAGAGGTAGGTGGATTGCCAATATCCTAGAGTTTTATCTGGAGATTAAACCCACCAAGTTGGTTAAGGGGCAGGGTTTAGCCAAGCTGCTAGCTGAATCCAATTGCAAAGCTTTGGGGATTAGTTTCATCAACGCCTGTTCAGAAAATCCGCAAGTCGAATCATCCAATAAGGATTCTCAGAGTTCCTTATCCCTAGAAACATGCCCCTGGTATAAGGATATCTTTTATTTCTGCAAGAATCGAAGCCTCCGGATGGAATGGGTAAAAGCAGAGCAAGAGCTTTAAAGCTCAAGGCGGTCAGGTATTGTCTCATTGAGCAAGTTTTGTATTGGAGAGATCCTTTGGGGATGCTGCTAAGATGTTTGAACCCACCAGAAGCCCATAAAGTTATGATTGATTTCCATGAAGGCCTTTGTGGGGGGCATCATTTCTGGAAGACCACAACTCATAAGATCCTCAGGGCTGGATATTACTAGCCTACTTTATTCCTTGATGTCTACAGAGGAATCAAATGTCAAAAGTTCCCAAGAAAGAAACAACTCAAATCACTGCCATTGAAGCCTATAGTAGCTCCAACACCTTTTCAACAGTGGGGGCTGGACTTCATTGGAGAAATTCATCCTCCCTCAAGCGGTCAACACAGATGGATCCTAACAACAACAGATTATTTCACCAAGTGGATAGAGGTTGTCCCCACCATAAGTGAATCTCACAAAGTAATTATTAGCTTCCTAGAGGATATCATTGCCATATTTGACTATCCCAGCAGGATCGTCACCGATAATGTTGCTTCTTTCAAGTCTGAGCCTCTAATTAAGTTATGTGAGCAATTCCAGATCTCACTAATTCACTCCACCCCCTACTATCCCTAGGGCAATGGTTTAGCAGAGTCCTCCAACAAAAGCCTAATAAGAATCATCAAAAGGCTGTTGGAAGACAACAAAAGGGCTTGGGATTCAAAGTTGAAGTTTTCTCTATGGGATGATCATGTGACAACGAAGAAATCTCTGGGCACTTCACCTTTTCAGCTAGTCTATGGAGGCTAAGCGGTTTTTCCTACTCAACTCACCTTACCTGTGGTGAAATTCTTTCAAGCCTATGAGGGAGAAATAGATCATATGACCAGGAGGATTCATCAGATAATAGAAGTGCAACAGATCAGAGAGCAGGTGAGGACCGTAGCTCATAATCACCAGGAAAAGATCAAGCAGGCTTTCGACAAGAAGGTCAGGAAGAAAGAGTTCGATATCGGGGATTTGGTACTCAAGTGGGATGCCCGCAGGGAAGATAAAGGAAAACACAACAAGTTTGACACCCTCTGGATTGGCCCCTTCAAGATCTTTGAGATTTTCTCCAACAACACGTATGGGTTGCAAGATATGGAGGGTGACGAGGTTTTCAGCAACCCAGTGAATGGGATTTTCCGAAGAAATGTTTTATTTTAGCCTTAGACGGCTCCCTTGTTTGTAAATATTGTCCTTTAGCTCTTTGCTTAGTTTCTTTTTGCATGTTTTCAGCCTAATAAGTGACTCCATAGCCCAATAGCAAGGCACTAAAGCTGCGGAAGGAGTTCTTAGAGCATCGTAGGGACGACTCTATCCCCCATGGAGCCTAATGTTAGCGATTATTTTTGTCATTTGGTGCAGAAGCACCCAGGGCTATAGATTTCACACAAAATGCCCAAGCACAGCATGGGAGAATCCCTGTTTTTCCAAGTAGCAGGTCAAGTGAGCGGGCAAAATGTCGTCGGTAGCATCCAAGATCTATTTTACAAAGAAGATTGATGGTCACCAGGTTTTCGGAGCTACCGAATTGTTCAAGGTTTAGCGCAAAGGACAACTCTCATATTTCAATCAGCAGGTTCGGATCGTCCGATCTAACTGGGACAGGTGGCAGCCTGTCGGCATATCACGGATCGAGGTTTCGGGGAACAGGGAGCCCTTAGCTCATTGCACTTGGAAGTATCGATCAACGAAACGCCGAAAGCGCCTTTGGCACCGAGCCCACGGTCTTAGCCCTAGGTCATATCAAGCGAGCCTGCAAACGAGGGTGGCTCCCTTATAAATATCGAATGCCCCCTCGTCCGTTCATCCTAAGGATGTGTGTCGCAAGATCTGGTCGCGTCGACGTTTCGGTGGTCGGTAGTTCGTAGGGCGATAGTTTCATGTTGTTCAACATCGCAAAACCCCAAACCTCGATAGCACCGAAAGCATAGAAGGTGGGTCCCACGGTATAGAGCCACCTCGGCAGCAAATAGAGCCACCTCGACGCTTCTCCCATCGCGACTCCAACACGCAAAGAGAAACTCCGTTATTTTTCGATGCACGAGGTGCCGGGAGAATCCCAGAGGAGGGCCCACGGTATCGCCGGGAGACTTAAGGGTCGTCGTATCTAGAGGGACGTGTGGTTCCAGATTGAGCCATCTCGGCATATCGCTCATCGCGATTTGAATCGGCAAAGTTTATCCCTTTCATATTCTCAAAGGACCTGTGTATCGATTCTCTCAACGAAGCCATGCCGAAGTCGAATCGATAGAGAAGTCTATGCACGCTAGTCGAGAACTTCATGGCTCGGCTACCCTCCTTATAGGAGCCATGCATAGTTAAGGTGGCATTTAAAGAAAGATATTAGTATGAGTTTGACTAAAGGGACATCAAGCCTTGAGTGATTGGGCATGCCTCTATGAGGTGAATTTTCCTAAGTATATAAACTTAGTCTTTTGTATTTTGTAGGGATCGATGGTTGAGCAGAGCTCCCGGTGTAAAGATTTAATGAAGCACTGTTGTTTTGGTTATGCATGGACTTTTGAGACTTCTTGCCTTATGAATGTCAGCTTCTTTCACATCTCTATTTACACTGTGTTAGAACAACTCGGAATTGGAGGATCCAGTCGAGTTGTAGTTGTTGTAGGATGATGTTGGATAGGATCACTATAGCAGTTACATTGTTCTAATCAGTCCTTGTGTTTTTCTCAGCGTTGAGTGACTTGGAATTAGAGGATCCAGTCAAGTCCCCTTTTCAGTTTCTTGAGATGCTGAACCAAGAGGATATTTCATTCAGAGTCATTCTTTTGCAAACCGCTGAAAGCCTGTTGCCCAAAGTTGTTTGTTCACCTTTCTTACCAAGTCTTCCACCTGCTCATCTTTTAATTAACCCACTGGCTGAAGTTAGATCAAGACCTCCTTT
>JZKD02S0413640.1:47671-61169 GCA_000966675.3 Picea glauca
CACGTGTTACCACCACAATGGATTGAAAATAGAGCTAAGAAAGACAACGAGTTTGGAAATTTTATGTTCAAAGGAAATGTTAGAAGAAGTTTTGAAATCTGTCGAAGTTCGAAGCATCAGAGTGCTGGAGCTCCGAAGAGACATCGGTTTAGTACTTTGTCAGTTCAACAGTCGGGGAAATCATAGAGATATGAGGTAGAAACCTCCGAAGTATGAATTTTTGAAGTCAAGAATCACCAGATTGATGTGACCTGTTGACATCACCTAAGGTGACATGGACACACTTGATTCTTTCCACATGTTACCGTGTTCCATTTTTTTCAAAGACTGTTCATTCCAATTAGTATATGACATGTGCCACCCATCAGATAGGACCACATAACACCCCTTGGTGGTTAGTTGCTAATGAATACTCCGGGGATGATTTTAGGGGCTAAATTTCTCTCATGGGATAATTTTCCATGGGTTTTCCAAATATGAGATTCGTTATTTTAAAAATGATTCGCCCAAATTCTATAGGATAAAATTATTTTACCTTAAAAATTGCCAAGAAATTATAAAAACTATATTAAATACTTAGAAATTTGAATATTTTTAAAAAAATATCGCAAAACATTTAGAGTTGACATATGAAGGATTAGTAATATTCACCAAGGTTTCTACATTTTAAAATAAATTTCCATCCTTAAAATCATCCCTGACTCTGGGAGTTTGCCAATTTAGTGTTTGGAAGGAATGAATTGTGATGAAGGTGAAACCCTCGAAGCTTCAAAGAGAAGAGTAAATCCTCATTATTGATCGAGAGAGGACACATGGTAGTAGGTACTATAGTCTGAAGACTTGACACTCTGGAGGATTCAAGGCATAAGCAGTTGGGGTGGAGGACTCCCGAAAGAGGGAGTCCATCTTAGCCATTGATTACAGTGGAGACATGGTGCTAGATCCCAAGGTCCAAAGAATTGGTACTCTGGAGGAGCAGGGATGATTTTAAGGAAGAAAATTTATTTTAAAATGTAGAAACCCTGACGAATCTTACTAATCCTTCATATGCCAACTATAAATGATTAGCGATATTTTTGTAAAAATATTCAAATTTCTAAGGATTTTATATAGTTTTTATAAAATTTTGGCGATTTTTAAGGAAAAATAATTTTATCCTATAGAATTTGGGTGAACCTTTTTTAAAATAGTGAATCTTGTTTTTGGAAAAAACATGGAAAATTAACCCATGAGCGAAATTTAGCCCCTAAAATCATCCCTATGGAGGAGTTGAGTTGCAAGTTGATTTGAGCTGAGAACTCCCAAAGGATAGAGTTAATATCTACCATTGATTGGGAGATGATACATGGGGGAAGGAGAGGATCTTCCATAATTCAACACTCCGAGAGATCTGTGGAGAGGTTCCCTGTTAAGCCCCGAAGCCAGGAGCTATGGAGAAAATTCTATTTGTCGATTAGGAGAGGATACCTTGAAGTAGATCCTGCATTTTAGAGACTTGGCATTCCAGAAGGATTGAGAGTGTGGATAGTCCGAAACTCCCAAAGCCCAGAGTCCCAGAGTTGATCACGGTCGTTGGTTAATGAGAAAGAATGGTTTGTTGATTTGTTTTCTGTGAGTTCCTTCGTCTAGCATTCTAGAGGATATATGGAGTGCCACTTCGATAACTCCCAAATCTTCGAGTCTCATAATGGATCTCATTTGTTGTATTCTTGGAATTCGTGGACCATTGATCCACCATTCTTCACGAGTTTGCCAATTTGACACTCCAACAAATTGGAAGGTTGGAGTTGAGAGAAACTCCAAAGTTATAGAGCCCTAAATTCCCAAGGCTCTAGATAAGAGCCCATCAACCTAGTTATTTTTCACATCCCATGGTCACATGAGATTGGGGGCTGAAGAAAAAGGGGCTAGTGCCCTAAAACTGTGTTAAAGAAGGAAAAGGGGGCTTAGAAAAGGCGTTTATGGGGTTTTGATTGTTCAGACCCAAATAAAAGGTGGTAAATAAGGTTTGTGAACCTTATGAGTGGATCTAGCAAAGGTCTAAGATCCTTTTAGCTTAGAGGAAAGAGATAAGCCATAGAGGGATTGCATCATTGAAAGGACAATTTTAAATTCTTCATAACTTTTTGCTCAGGATTCATAATTGAGCAAGGAAGTATTCAATGGAAAAGTATTGGAAAGAGGATTCCAGGTATTCCATCATAATTGAGTACTAAGTAGCCTAGATCACAGAAAGTCAGAAATAATATTTTTGGTGACCTTAAAAATAAAATTGTGCATATATTACCAAAATGGGATATTATGGTTCTAGCTAACAAAATTTGTTGTATGCCTGTTTTCGGATGTAATGATTACATGTAAAACAAAAAAAAGTGCTAGATATTTCTAAGGATAGAAGGAATAATGACAAAGATAGTTATTCATTTAGAATTTGGTATCTTTAATAAGTTATTGGATAAGATGTTGGCTTCAATAAGAAACATGGAAAACCCAAATGAAATTATGGTTTAGGGAATACCTCTCATATATAGATTGATATATCAGGATGCTATTTTTCTAATAAAGAAAGATAGGGTGTATATATGGAGTGAGTGAAAACATCTCCAAAGATCAATCCTATAGTTTGGAGATAGCACCTCCATTTTTTCTATCAGAATGCGTAGTGGAAGCATGGTATGAAGGTCATCAAATATGTCATCACAGAATTTGATTATGCATGTTAGGTTAAAAAAATCAGAGGGGTCAATACAGGAGAAAGTAATAGTCATCAAGAAAATCCAAGTCCCGATATGATCAGATAAGGAAAAGATAAATCAATTTCCTCAAGAAATAAATTGGTGTTATATGACCAAGGTTACTCAAAGAACATGACTAGAAATATAATTGGATCATGTAGCATTTGGGTGAGAGCGATCCAGGTAATAGTGGAATGTTGGAAATTAATATCAACATAATATGTGGTTGCAAATATGAAAAGTAGACAAGGAGAAATTCATGGATGGAGTCAATTCCTTGAACAGCCTAAGATAATGGAATACGATATCATGATGTAGATATACAGCTAAAGGAATGCATGGAAACACTCCAAGAGGGACATAAAGAATAGTAGAGGATTGTTGATACATTCCAAAATTATTGAAGGTATTTCCACAATAGGATGGAGATGTCAAATCCAAGAAGGAGTTCAAAAAGAAATGAATCTCTATAGAGAATCAATAAGGAAACATGAAGAAGAAAATGGTTCTATGCATGTTTTTGAATGAAAAGGAGATGGTTCCTAATAAGAATCCATCTTAAGTGGCATAGATCCATGAGTGACATTGACAAAGGTTGGAGGTATCACTTGAAATTACAATGGTAAATTAAAGACATAAATAATTACTTCTAGTTAATTATGTGCATTTAGCGAAGGAGGCATATGTGCATCCTTACAATATGATAGAGATTGGCTATGCAAGTCAAGTTTGAGGCTAGTTGGAAAGTAGAAGAGAAGAGTGAAAGAAATCTCAAGTACTAAAGTATTGAGTCAGGAAAGGGCTAAAGAAGTCCAGTCCCGAAAAACAACTGGATGTTGAAGACCCAAAGTCTATAAGACAACATGTTTGGAATTGTAATTTGTCCAAGTATGAGTTGGATTAGTTGGATCCGGGAAATAAATGAAAGTTGAAGGTTAATATAATCTTAGCATTTGGATAGAAATGAAAAGTAAACCAAGAGTGATTTGGATAGAAAGTACTTAGGACAAAAATAAGAATGTACAATGATTACAGTGAGAGCGCAAGAAGATTCAGGATTCTGGAAGAACTGAAGACTTCTGGGATCAGCAAAGAAAAGTGATATATGAATAAAGAGGTTGTTGTGATTAATGTAGAAGAAATTATGTTATGGATTTTTGGATAGCCATACACAGAAAGGGATAATTATTGCATGTTTTCAAGTGTTGTTGATGATGTTGTTTCTTATGGAAGGAAGCAACAAAAAGTTGGAATGTTTATTATAAAGATGATAAAAGAGGCATGAAAGCTTCTACTTTCATCATCTAATTAGGTAGCATCAAATTCGTTTAATAGTAGCTCTGCAGGTAATTATTTCTATTTTGAAATGATGTTGCATAATTTCCAAAGGGAAATTTAGGTAAGAATTTCCCAAGATTGAATTGTTATAATACCTAGTATGGTATTGTTTAAGTGAATTAAGATGAATAAAATACCACTAGGTGTGGTAAATGCTAGAGGTCTGTTATAGTTATCAAAACTTCTTATCTTTTGAATGCACACACTGACATAATAGAATGTTTTGTTTATTTGGTTATGAGGTAATAACCAAAGAAATAAAAGATACAAACTTGTTATAGGAATGATTCCAAGAAAGATAGTTATGCATAAGACCAAGACCTGGTTGGATATGGAAAAGTATGGATATAGAAATGTTACGTACCACACAAATATCGAATGATATTCCTACATTTAAATAAAACTTGGACTGCAACCATTTTGCTAAGACTAATGCACACCACAAAATTGTATTCTTGAAGTAGTGTTTGGGTTTAAAAGGAAGGCATCCAAATAATCAGGAAGACAATGGGAAGTGTGTGGAGAATGTGTCAAGACATTGGCCAGATTTCCAATTAATGGATAGTGAGATACATGACTTAGATAAACAAAATTATGAACAATCAATGCAAAGGTGAATTGGATATATATGCATTGAGAGTTGCACGTATGCCTATTAAGTGGTAGAGTTGCACTTATGCATGATAGAATTGTATACTTAAATGTATTTGCTGAATGCATTTTGTGAGTGCATGTATATATATTATTGGATGTAAATAGTTATACTAATGACTGAAATGTTGCTAACTCATGGAGTTGAGAACATTTCAAGAGTTGTTAGGACATTGAAATCGGAAGGTTGCAAGTCAAGTGGTCACATGAGGATTGACTACAGAAAAAAAAATTGTTCATAAAAATAAGTAATGAACTTACTGATAGTATTTATGAACGGGCATATGCATAGAACAATAATTGATTCTATCTAATAAATTGTTTTGTAGTTGTGATTGAAATATTAGTTATAGAAAATTCTAAGAACACTTCATAATGTTTTTGTACATATTGTAATGAGAGTATGATGCACAAGAAATGATAACAAATTGTTGGTTGAATGTAAGATAGAAGCATTGCAGGAAAAATGGTATTCATCATGGTGCTTGTTGAAAGCTAGAAGGAAGACTGCATCCTATTATTGCAAAAACAATGAAAATTTATGAAATAGAATTTCATATTTTGGGGAAAAGTTGAATTAATTATGAAATAATTTTAAGTTATAAATAAATTATATTATGTTCATTCATGATAACTGCATGTTTGTGATGCATAAGAGATAGTATTGATTAAAGTTGGAATGCCAGGAAAGAACAACTATCGTTGAGGATACTAAAGCCCTATAATTGTAGAACCTTGGTGGGGTTCTGGTAATGGGTTAGTGATATCCTTATGTTTGAAATTCATAGCAAGATGGATCATTGAAGGACTGCGTAGCAATGAAGGGATGCCTGAGCCTGGAAGGGTGAGTGCAACAAGGAGGAGGAAACTCAAGGATGCTTATGGCATGGTAACTGCCATTAGGAGGGTGTGTCAAATGGAAGAGTGAGCTAAATTATTTCTGGAAGCAGCTCTATGGAATAAAGAAATTGAATTCTAGTTGCAGTATGAATGCCATAATTGGTGCTAGAAAGTAGAGCACCAGATGGATAAAAAGATTCCAATATCTAAAGCTTGGAGATTTTTTAACAATTTGAATTGTACATGTATAAATAAGTTTCACTGAGGATAGTGCAAAAACAAGGAGAGGGGATTGTAATATCCCAAGGACAAGCCCCAGTTGTAAGTGTGAATGTAAATCTGTTTTGTAGGATGGTCATCCAAGTGACTATAAGCTAGGAGGTTTATGTGATGATCAGTTCAGAGATCCTAGATGCTAAAGGATAATGATCCTATTTTTGTAGATGTAAATACTCATATCATTAATATAAATACATCGATGCATGTAGACCGACCACAATAAAGGAGAATGGGGGTGTAAGATCCACTAGGTAGGGAAAGGTATGTGGCTAAGAGGATAGGAAAAATGGATAATCTTGAGGGCTTATCTCTAAGGGAATAATATTATATTATTACTTCCTAAAAACTAAGTTTGGACATAACCTATGTTATCCTAAGTTCATGTGGGCAGGGAATGAATGCTAAGTGGAGCTCATGCAACTTCATGAAGACAAGTCTATGATTTGGGACATGCAATTATATTGGAAAACTATTCATTCTTGGGGGGTTCCTTCGATTCTTTCCAAGCTTCCCATGCATGCAAGAACTCATGCACTGATCCATTACCTCCATCGTTGACCTCTTAGCATATACATACCTCTAAAACCTGCACACATTTATGGAGCCATATCCTATATTTTTCTGTGATGAATAGAAATCGTATTCCTTTTGGATGGCACAACACATCCATATCTACCTAAGCATGTGCTAACCTTGTCTGTTAAGAGAAACACCTACTCCAAATTGGAAGGCAATTATTGCTGCCATAGCCTATGAGTTAGATGAATGTTGTTGTTGTTTTCACCTAAGCCTGTTGTTGGTTGGCTAGGAGAGGGATTTAATAGGTGTGTTGTCAAGATCATGGAATGAAGAGGTAGGTTGTCAGGCCTATGAGTAAATATCTCCAGGTGAGAGTTTGTTGGATTGAAGAAGCAAGTTTTCAGGCCTATGAGAAACTCTTTCTAGATGAGAGAGTTCGATGGAAACGAAGAATCGGGTTGTCAGTCCCGTGGGAAAATTTCTCCAAGTGAGAGAGGTTGTTGGGGAAGTGAATTCTCCTGGAGGGAGCCCAACAACAACTACAGAGATTTGAGAATTCACATTCAACTAGTTTTTGAAGCCCTGGAAGAGAATTGGAGCAGCCGATGGATTGTTGAATAGTTAAGGTGTGTACTTCCTGGGGTGGGACATGCATGTGGGGAATGAGAGGTTGTGATTTGTGTGTGTAAGTTGGATCTTAGGAGGGAATCATTCCTAATTGACTATGTAGCATCCCATTGTCTCAACCTAGCTTAGGAATCCCTTTACCCAGGTGGATTTCACTCCCAACTCAAGGGTGACCCACTGCTTAGAGTGATGAGAAGCCTGGTATATGGCTGGGAGGTTCATGGAAGGTCTGGACATAGTTGGTGGTCATCTATAAAAGGATAACCACCATTTATGTGTTCATTTTCATGTTGTGTATTTGGACATCTCTTCTATTTATGAGTAATTTCAAGCATATGTTTTATGTGTAGGCTTACTATTATTTCTGCATTAATATGTGTATTAGCAGAATATGTTGTCTTTTTTATGCTTTTTATATATACAAAGGGTATTGTTGTTTTTATGGAGTTGGCATGACCGACCTGTGAGGTCAGGTATGTTACAATGTATGAAGTTTTGCAAGAGTTTTTGTGTTGCTTAGAATGGCCAATCCATGGTTGGGTATGTTACATATTAGATATTCAACAGAGAAGGATTCTAGTAGCATGCATTGACTTGGGTTTCTGGGGGTGTCACACCTTACCTACTGCATTATGGTTGCAAAATTCCTACATAATTTTTCTCGTTAAAAATTTGGGCCATCTTCCACTAAAGTATTATTCAGGCTAGAGTATAACTCTGTAGAAGATTAAAAAGGAAAAAGATGAGTATAGATGTCCCTTCAAAACCCTTATTCAATACCTATCCCATTTTATTCCTCTATTCGCCTTGATGACACTGGTACCTATCATTTTTAATCATTCTTTCTATGGACCCAACCCCATTCTCAGAATCCTTATTTGGGAATTATCCGATTGGATTCCCCTCTTCACCTTGTTCATAGTGATACCTATAATTTTTATTTGGACATCTCTTCTATTTATGAGTAATTTCAAGCATATGTTTTATGTGTAGGCTTACTGTTATTTGTCAATTAATATGTGTATTAGTAGAATATGTTGTCTTTTTTATGTTTTTTATATATACAAAGGGTACTGTTGTTTTTATGGAGTTGGCATGACCGACCTGTGAGGTCAGGTATGTTACAATGTATGAAGTTTTGCAAGAGTTTTTGTGTTGCTTAGAATGGCCAATCCATAGATGGGTATGTTACATGTTATATATTTAATAGAGAAGGATTCTAGTAGCATGCACCGACTTGGGTTTCTGGGGGTGTCACACCTTACCTCCTGCATTATGGTTGCAAAATTCCTACATAATTTTTCTCGTTAAAAATTTGGGCCATCTGCCACTAAAGTATTATTCAGGCTAGAGTACAACTCTGCAGAAGATTAAAAAGGAAAAATATGAGTATAGATGTCCCTTCAAAACCCTTATTCAATACCTATCCCATTTTATTCCTCTCTTCGCCTTGATGACACTGATACCTATCATTTTTAATCCTTTTTTCCGTGGACCCAACCCCATTCTCATAATCCATGTTTGGGAATTATCCAATTGGATTCCACTCTTCACCTTGTTCGTAGTGATACCTATAATTTTTAAGCCTTTTTTTAGGTGGACCCATCCCCTGCTCGACACCCTATTTCCCACTTACTCCATTGGATATCACTAATCACAATGGTATTTATCACTTATCTACTTTTTGTTTATGGAACGACCCGTCATCCCCAAATGGCTCCTACTCGCCAAGATGAAACCAATAAGAAACCAAATCTTGACATTTATGCTATTAATGCCAAAGTGGACTACATCTAGGAACAACTCAGTAGCCGAATTGACGAAAGCAATTCCAATTTGAAAAAATTCATGGATAAATTCCGGGGTCCTTACTCCTATGACCCACCCCTCCATGTTGAAGTTGTTGACTCTAAATAATCTCTGCACTCTCATTCCAACTTTGTTGACTCTAAAGATCTGATATCCTGGTGTTATATAATCATTTGACAACTTTTATGCTCATGGCAACTCATTGTCCTCAATTACATCCTTGACCCTATTTATAGGAGAAAAATAGCTCCTTTTCCTTCCTAAAAACATATTAAAAAATCCCATTTTTGAAGATGTACATGACTCTCCTTAAAGAAACTTGTGTACATAGTCTACTTTCTAGTCAACAACTTCTGTACATGTTTAATTGGATAAAAAAAATATGATTCATGATATTTTAGGTGGATTTGACGTGTTTCCTAGGTTCCCCACCTCCTATATCCTATGCATAACCACTCCAACTATCAAATGGGAGTATAAAAGAGAGCCTTGGTATGGAGGAAAATTAGATCAAATAGATGAAACCTTGCATTGGTTATTTTCTTATAGCCCTACAAGCCCTTGTTTCCCTATATTTATTAGATTTCCTTCCCTCCTAAAAACCATTTTTTCCAGGATTTGTGTTCCTCTTTATCTTGTCAATAATAAATCCATCACTTCCTTGGACCCATCGGGACACTAAACTTTCAAGGTAGTCTTTTGCATCTCAGGCCTTGGGAGGAGGAACTTGGATCTTGGTTCCAGGATTGTGCCATAGTGGTTACAAGTTGTAACTGACCCCCGTTTTTTATGAATAAAATAACTCTCATTCTCATTTGATTCTTTTTGTTAATTATGATTTCAATGATATTATGTGTATATTATTTTGAATCTACCATAAAATTTGAATCAATTATATTTAGTTAGTTAGCGGATAACTACTTTCTTGAAGTTGTATGCGTCTTTGGTTCTAGAACTTTCAAAAGGTTTATGTGAAAGATTTTTGGAGCGAGAGAATTCAAACATATGTTTCTAGTTATGTTCCTCTTTATTTTTTATAAAAGTTTTTAACTGCATGTAGGTATTTCCAATTGATTGTCTTATTAGAGGTTGAGAGGAGTATTTTAAGGGAACTGCTATGTTATGGCCCTAACCCAAATCCATAGGACTTAGATTTTCATAACAAAACTGACAACTCTATTGCGAAATATCCCTTTTTGGGTCTTTAAGGGTGATTTCTTTTTTAATTTATTTTGAATTATTTTCTTTGTTTTAATCCTTACTTTATCCTTCTATGAATTTCCATGATCCTTTCCGAGTCTTCCAAGCCTCCTCCCTTAAGTTTGAGGGGTTTTTATTTGGAGTACATGGATTTAATTAAGTATAGTCATGTACAAATGCAACTTTCCTTGAAACAATTCATGTACATAATCTTATATACATGACCTATAGTGAAGACAATGTTAGAAAAACAGGATCACAGAGAAATAAAATAAAACAAATGCGGAAATAAAACAAAGAAGATACACATTACAATAGAGACACAGATATACGTCGTTCACATGGGATACTTCCACCAGAGAAATTTCCAGGTCCTTGCTTTATTATTATCGAGAAAATGAAGGGATACAACCTACAACACACCCACTATCTTAGTCTATAACTTCATCTTATTTCTCTCACAATCTCCTATCTTAGAATACAATATTCGCAATGATACATAGCCACAATAAATTTCCCTCATAAAAGAGGGTTTCCTTCTAGGTAAAAAAACCCTAACATAACTTCTACCATCATATATGCAACCTTATAATAAATGGTCCAGATTTACAATGAAATTACAATGTACATTTATAAGGAAATTTTTCCTTCAGGGGCCTGCTTGCCGCCAGACCCCGCATAGGGGGTAACCCCCCTGTGCACTCCCACACTTGGAGGATGTACATTTTTTGGGGGTGTAAAGTATTCACGGGGTATAAAAATGACTAAAAACAAATATCTATGAATCAGGAAGATAATCAAGCTCCACAACCAACAATCTCCCACTTGGAGGTTGATCTTAACAACTCCACCTTTGTTGTATATGTTGAACTATGAACCTTCTTGGACCTAGAAAATTTCTCATATTCATATTCATTCTTGCATACCAACTAAAACTTAGTAGGAACTCAATTTATCCCTAGTTACTCCCTTATTTAACATGTTTGCAAGATTTTGGCTAGTGTGTATCTTTTCCAACTCAAATTTCCATCTTCCAAGATGAATCGTATGAAATGGTACCGGAGTTGTATATGCTTAGTATTCAAGTGGAAGGATGAGTTATTTGAAAGATGAATGTCACTCTCACTATCATATTACAACCTATTATTATGTTTCTTCTTTCCCAATTCCTCCAGAAACCTCTGTAAACAAATCATCTCTTTACTAGCCTCTGTAACATCAACATACTCTGCCTCTATTGTTGAAAGTGAAACAACCTTTTTCAGTTTCGATATCCAACTTACTATTGTTCGACCTATAGTAAAAACATACCCTATGGTGCTCCTCCTACTATCTATATCACCTGCGATATCTGAATCAAAATATACCTGTAGAACAATGTCTGAACCTCTAAAACATAATGCATGAGTAGTAGTACCTATCAAATACCCGATATTCCACTTTACTTTCTCCCAATGTTTTTTACCTAGATTGTTCATATACCTTCTCACGATAGCCACTGCATGTGAAATATATGGTCTTGTGCAAACCATCGCATACATCAATCTTCCAATTGTTGATGAATAAGGGACCTTGGACATGTATTATATCTCCTCTTGTGTCTTCAAACACATTTCCTTAGTTAATTTGAAATGGATGGCCAAAGGTGTACTACCTGGTTTTTCATTCTACAATTTAAACCTCTCCAACACCTTCTCTATGTACTCACCCTATGACAATGTCAATTTGCGATTTTTCATGTCTCTTGTTATTCTCATACCAAGGATTTTCTTTGCAGCACCCAAATCCTTCATTGCAAATGAATTAGCTAATTTCTTCTTGAGAACATTTATATCCTACATATTAGACCCTACAACAAGAATGTCATCTACATACAATATCAAGATAATATAGATTCCATTTTCTATCCTTTTAAAATAAACACTATGATCAGAATGACATCTACTATAACCTTTTTTTGTCATAAACCTATCAAACTTCAAATACCACTACCTTGGAGCTTGCGTTAGGCCATACAATCTCTTCTTCAACCTGCGTACCAAATTCTCCTTCCCTTTGACATTATACCCCTATATTTGTTTCATATAAATATCTTCCTCCAAATCTCCATGGAGAAAATTTAATTTTACATCTAATTATTCAAGATGCAAATATTCTACTTCCATAAGATTTAAAATAGTCCTAATTGAAGTCATTTTAAAAGCAAGAGAAAATATTTCATCAAAATCTATACCTTTCTTTTGTGCAAACCCCTTTACAACAAGTCTAGCCTTCTACCACTTTTTTCCTCCATCTTCTTCCTTCAACATGTAAACCCCTTTATTTTGCAATTCTCTTTTTCCTGCAGGAAAATCAACCAAGTCCCAAGTCTAGTTATTTACCAAGGAATCCATTTCCTCTTTCATTCCTTGGTCCCACTTATTTTTGGTGTCTAACTACATTGCCTCTTCATAACATTATGTTTCACCAGAATCAATCAACAATAAATGATAAAATGAAGGAGAGTATTGTTCAGGGGGTCTACTTAACCTGGTATATATTCTAACAATACTCGCAGGAGTTTGAGGTACTTGTTGATCTCGTTGTTGTACATTTTGATTTTCTATTACATTTGGAGTTTCTTTTCTAGTGATCTCATCAAGCATTGTGTATTATGGTTTTTTTTTCCTATTTCTTTCCCTGCAACTAATCTTTGTACATGACCTTCTCATTGAATATGACATCTCTACTCCTAATTATTTTTTTATTTTCATAATCCCATAAGCGATAACCAAAATTATTAACACTGTATCCAATAAAGGTACACTTCTTGTATTTTTTCTCAAGCTTTGTTCTATTTTCTTTATCAATATGGACAAATGATTCTGTAACACACCCACCATGGGCTAGAAAATTTTCGACTTTCTTTCCTTATTCTCAAGGGACAACACTCCCCTAGATCCTAAGGAACCTAGAGCAGACCCTCCTTTAACTTTAAAGTCCCTCATATGACCGTGGCTATGCCCACAGTCCTTACTGAGAAGGCACTTCTGCTATCGCGATACGAGGAGTTGTGAGGCAAGCGATCCCTTGTGCTCTTGACTTTTGAAGGGCCAAAACCCAAAATGGATCTAACCACTTATCGAGATTAACAAAAACCCATAATAAGTTTGGTACTTTACTCTTCGAAGTTTCCGCCATTGGGATTTCAGGATGTGCAATGATAGGAGGTCTCGCACCTGGGTTTCCTGGGAGCCAAAACTCCAAAACAAAAACTCTAAATGTGCTCCACTCTTTTGGGTTTTCCTCCATCGAGATTCTGGGATGTGCGACGGCAGGAGGTCTCGCACCTAGGTTTCTTGGGAGCCCAAAACTCCGAAACACCAAACTCTTAACATGCTCCACTATTTTGGGGTTTCCTCCATCGGGATTTCAGGATGTGAGACAATAGGAGGTCTTGCACCTGGGTTTCCCGAGAGCCGAAACTCCGAAACAACAACTCTAAACATGCTCCACTATTT
>JZKD02S0413640.1:71978-90305 GCA_000966675.3 Picea glauca
AAATGGCCCCGGAAGTTAAAACCTGCTAAAAATAGTAAATTGCCAAAATTGCCAGAAAACTGTTTTGAGCCAGTCGGAAAAGGTGGGTGGCCACCGATATCCACCTAGATCATGTGGTCTCTTTTCATCACATCCCCCTCCTAGTATTCCTGCACATATATTCATAACATTATTTACATTCATCAACCTTTTATACTAAGCTCCATTCAAAATCACACATTCACGTCTTTGAGTCTGTCATAGTTCTTGGTCAGTATAGTTATTTTTACAGACTGGGGGAAACATGGTGTTACAGATTCACAACCGAAAGTCTTCAAATAAGAATAGTTTACCTTTTTACCTGTCCATGCCTCCTCTCAAATTCTACCATCCAAAGAGCTTGAAGGTCCTCTATTTATTAAGTAAAAATAAGTATGTACACCATCTACCTAGAACTGTAAGGTCAAACCAGCATGCAATCTCATACTCCTTGCACATTCCATGATTTTCCTATTCACCCTTTCTGACACACCATTTTCTTGTGGTCTTCTTGGAACTTTCTTCTCTCTACGAATCCCATGGTATGAAAAATAATAATAAAACTCCTTGCTATAATATTCCCCTCCATTATCTGATTTGAGACACTTAAACCTTTTTCCTATCTCATTATCAACCAGGTCTTTCCATTTCTTAAAAGTATCAAAAACATCAGATTCTTTTCAAATACAATAAACCCAAGTTTTTCTAGTTGCATCATCAATAAAAGTAACATAATAATGATAGCCACCAAGATATGATACCTGAGATGGTCCCCATACATATGTATGCACAATCTCTAACCTTTCACTAGATTCTTTTCTTTTCCGACTCTGAGAAATATGAATCTCTTATGTTTTCCATAAACACAGTGCTCATAGAAATCCAAATCAATTTGTTTAATATCTAGCAACAAATTTCTTTTGTGAAGTATCTACATCCCCATCTCACTCATGTGTTCAAGACAATGATGCTATAGTGTTGTATCCACTCCTATAGAAGCTAAAGATATAGAAGAGTCAGTATTACCATTACATAAATACAATGTACCTACCTTCTCTCCTTTTGCTATAACCAATGATTCTTTGGTGACCTTCCACACCTTATCTATAAATATGGATATACAACCTTCACTTGCCAATTTCCCTATTGAAACCATATTTTTCCTTATATCTGTAACATGTCTTATCTCTTTCAACAACCATTGGTTTCCATTGCTTTGCTCTATTTTTACCTTTCCCATTCCAACAATTTTTCATGGTCCATCATCACTCAAATGAACCTATCCAAAATCACCTTGAACATAATCTAGAGAATGTTTCCTATGGCATGTGCCATGAAATGAAGTCCCTGAATCTACTACCCAAGACTCAGAAATATTATCTATAGAAATATATAAAGCATATTGTAACACATCACCTGTTACATTTGCTTCCTGATTTTTATCCTCCTGTACATCTCTTTGTTTCTTTGGAGCTATGCAGTCTTTCTTCAGATGTCATTTATTCACACAATTCCAACACTCTATCTTTCCAAATATGGATTTGGATATGCGCTTCCTAGAATTCCCATGGTTCCTGAGCCCTTTCCTCTATCCTTTTGCATTTCCATGTTCTCCATTTTTAACGCATTACCTGATGTCTCGCTTGTGCTTTTCCGTCACATTTCCTCACTAAGGATAAAACCAACAACATCATCAAATTTTAAATTGTATGAGCCAGAGACAGAGCTAATTACATCCATGACCAAGCCGCTCCATCTTTCTGGAAATGAGCATAGGATTAGAAGAGCCCCGACCTCATTATCAAATTCCACTTTTATAGAACTTAGTTGATTAGTAACCGTATTAAATTCATTTAAATGATTTGCAACAGACCCACCTTCTGACATCTTCATATTAAATAATCTCTTCATTCAAAATACCTTATTGTATGCTAAGGGTTTTTCATACAGTTTAGCCAATGCGTCCATCAACTCCTTCATTATCTTTTCTTTTGAAATATTGAAATCCATATACGCTTCCAGGCTCAGTCGTATTGTTCTTATTGCCTTTCTCTCAAGAACCTCCTATTCTTCGTCCTTCATGGTCATCGACTTCTTTGTTATTCCACCCAATGGTAGGAATAGATACTTTTGATATAAGTAATGTTCCATCTACATCTTACATAACTAGTAGTTTTTTCCTTTAAATTTCTTGACCCTAAACTGTCCATCTTCCACCATTTCTTCCACTCGAACCAAGAACCCTCTTTTCCTACAATTTACCTTTCGCTCTGATACCAATTGTTAGAAAAATAGGATTGCAGAGCAATAAAATAAAAAAATGCGGAAATAAAACATAGAATATACACAATACAATAGAGACACAGATATATGTTGTTCACCCAGTGTGGGCTACATCCACCAGAGAAATTTCCAATTCGTTGTTTTATTATTATTATCCAGCAAATGAAGGGATATAACCTACAACACACTCATTGTAACTTCCTCTTATTTCTCTCACAATATCCTGTCTCAAAATACAATATTCACAAGGATACATAGCTACAATACATTTCCCTCATAAAAGAGGGTTTCCTTCTAAGGAAAAAAAACCCTAACATAACTTCACAACCAACCAACAGACAATCATGTACACCTCCAAAAAAGTGTTTTTTGTTTCTTGTTTTTCATCCTTTTGAAGCCCTGTTTCAACTAGTTTGGGGATATTTTTCGAGGTTTTGTCTCAGAAATATTTTTGTACTATAGGAGGTTGGTGAGGACTTAAATTTGAATGAAAAAAAAGTTTTTTTATTTGTACTTGTCTCCCCTTTTGTTTCCCTTGGATTTCATGACCATAAGACGAGTCTTGTTCTCGAGATTTCAGTTTTCTATTCATTGTTGTGGTCATTTTTAAAACTTGAGTTTGTATTCGAGTTAGATGCTTCTCTTTTGTGCTTTCCTTGAATTTTTCAAACATAAAACATTAAAATTTTCTATCTTTTATCATCTTTTGTTAGTGTTTTCATTGGTAGAAAGAAAAAGAAAATGAATAAAACTTAGATTTTTTCTAATTAGGTCTCTTTCTTTCTTTGCATTGCTTTGCATTGTTATTTGAAAAAGAAAAATATATTAGCCTAGGATTTTGTTCTCTTCTGATATTGAAAGCATTAAAAAAATAAAAATAATGAGAACATCCTTTTAATTTTTTCTTTTGTTTTTCTTAAGAGGTTGCATTGTCCATCTTGCATCAGAAAGAGAAAGAATTGCATTTCAAGGTTTGAAAGATTGTTCATGCATTTTTCTTTGAAACTCTTTTTCATTAAAGAATTAGCATAGAGTTTGATTTTCCAATATTCTTATAAGTTTCATTTTTTTGAGAGTCTCAAACAACATTAGTTTTGCATCCTTATATTTTGAGTAAAAACAACCAATACAATGAACACTAAACTTAAAATTTACTAGAGTTTGTTTCTAGTCTTCATAAATAAGTTTAGGGTTAGGGCCTTGGATTAGGATTGGAGAGATAACTCTCCAAGGCCAGTAAATTTTTATATATTGAGTTGGTTTTAATTAATGTCAACCCTTGAACCAAGTCTGATACAAAATTTTGGTAACCCCAAAGGTGTGGTTAAGGAACTTGAGTTTGGATGAGGAATAAAGACATGAATATTAGTGAATTTGCAAGTAAGACTATCATAGATGGATAGTACACATAATTCCATTTATGGTGATATGTTTTACGTCATGTAGTTCCTCACTGTTGAGGACATATATCTTAGTGAAGTTGGAGGACCCTCATGAATATTATAGAAATACCTAAAAGGTCAACAAAGAAGTCAATTATTCTAGAAGCTCCTAGAAATTCATCAAGAAGTTTACTAGTCAAAGTGGTTGCAAATAGGAGTTAATTATAGGTAAAGTTGTTTTTTTTTTTTAAATAAAAAAGGAGTGGAACCTATTATATTAGCAAAAAGGAGTATACAATGTTTGTTGATGACGCCAACTGTCCTGCCTGGGTAGGAAACCAGGATAGCTGGGCGTCCTGTGCCAGGTGCAGTGTTGTTGCCAAAGTATACATGTGGGTGCCCTGCCTGAAGGAAACCGGGGCTATTATGTTATTGAGTTTCAAAAAAGAAGCCATAACTAGACATAAAGAAACTGAACATTCTAACTAAACTAAGACAGCAGAGATACTGCTAACCAGAAGCTTCGATGAATCTATTTTCTCGTGTTTGGCCATTCGTTCCTTTTCTGACGCCAGCCTGCTGGAAGCACGTATGCCTGCGCACACGTCAGGCACTATTGCTTTGGAGGGATCTTGGAGTGGGTTGCAAAAAGCATGTCTAGTCGTTGGTCCATCCTGGCTAGGCGAAAATCTTGGTCATCCATCAGATTCCGGAGTTCGAAGATGAGTGGGAGATGCCATAATTCAGAGACTGGAGGTTGGTCCAACCCCCTCCTATCGTTGGAAGCTCATGTGCTGGAGTCCCTCACTGCTTGGGTTGGAAGTCCTGCTAGCTCCGCCATCCCTGTGGTGTCGTCGGGAGGGACTTCCTCCTCCACAATGTAGGGTGGGAAGAGGTCCTCCGTGCTAGTAGCGCTGGGGTTCCACAGGGTGTCTCTGGGCGGTAGCTTGCTTTCCTCTGTGTGGGCAATTGAGGGGTGGCTCTGCATTGCCTCCTCCAAACTAATTTCCTCTACAATCGCCATGGGAGGCATCCAAGGTCGTTGCTTTCATCGAGTGGATGCTAATGCCAGTGCTCGTTCAAAATTTTGAATGCGCTTGCGCCGGGATTCAGACCTGTACCAGGCTGCCCCTCTGCAGGATTTCCCTCTGAGCCTGTGCATGGTGGAGATGCTGGGAGGGGTCCAAGTTCCTATCAGTTTGGCCGCTCCTCTTCCAGGCTTCGACGAAGGTTGGAGTTGTAGCTCGGATAGAATGAACACTGCGAGGGGTCGATACATATCATCCCAATTCATCACCGCGATAAAGCATCCAGCTGCCATGACTAACGAGGCCATTAAGGCTGGGTGGTTAGTGCTCTGTCGCCTAGTACATTTCCCTCATGCGAGAGGGCTCATCAACTAGAAGTGGCTGGTGCAGGCCATGGCCTGATTAGTAATTAGAGGGCGTTGATCGGTTGATGCCATAAATGGGCGTCCCAGTGGTCGTTTGCATGTTCGCTAATGCTCTCATGTCACCCCATCCGGGGGGAGTAGATCCCTGTTGGCTATGGCCTGGCACCTCGTGAAGATGTCTGAGCAATATGGGGCGTGGTCCACCCAACAGGAGTAGTCAGCTTCCCTTTCGACTGCTTCATTTGCTAGGCAATCTGTGACTCGATTTTCCTCTCTCTTCACATGGGAAGGTACGATGCTGAGAGTGGGTGTGAGGAGGCATTTGAAGTCCTCTAGCATCCCTGAGAGTTGCCAGCTTGATGAGATATTTGAAGGTGGACTCCCATTTAGGATTTTGGTGATTATATGAATGATGACCTGTGAGTCACCTTCCAGGACTATGTTATAGAGGCCTTTGTCCATTGTTTCCTGCAAACCTCTCAATAAGCTTGTTAGCTATGCAACATTATTTCTCATTTCCCCTAGGAAGCTTGCGAATAGCCCCAGGATCTTTCCTTCTAAATATCTGATTACTGCACCCCATCCTGATGTTCCCGGGTTGTCTTTGGCTGTTCCATCAAATTTGATTTTGATGAAATGGGCATAAGGGGGGGACCAAGTGACAGGGCTGGTCTGGGGGGGTTTGTTGATCCGCGGGGATGAGTGGTTGAAAGGGAGGGGATGCCAATGTTGGAGGATACATTTCTCTTCGGGGGTTCAATTTAGGTCCTCCTTTTTCCAAGGGTTGCACCTGATTGTTTCCTTGATTAGCGAGCTGATTGTCTCCCAAGTGGTCTCTGGTGGGGAGGCCTGCGAGTGGAAAATTATTTTGTTTCTTTCCTCCAGAGCTTCCAGAGGATAAATCCTAGTAAAAGATACCAGATGTGATTTAGGAGCGTGCTTTTGAAGGATATGCGGTCCCAGTGTTATATTGTATCATTAACACTGTTTCGGTGTTGCCCAGACTTACACATGATTTTTTCACTTTGATCCCATATGCTCTGGCTATAGCGGCATCCATTGAAGAGATGTTCTTTGGTTTCTTATTGTTGCTGGCAAAGCACACAGAGGGAGGATCCGATGAAGCCTTGTTTCTTGAGATTGTCCCAAGTTAGAGCCCTGTTGTGCACTACTAGCCATAGGAAGGTGGAGACCTTAGGCCAGAGAGCAGAGTCCCAGACTTTGTTCCAGATGGCCTGTTTATCTTCACCTTGGGGGTGGCTATAAATGGCGTAGGATTCCTTTATCGTGAAGGTCCCAGCTATGGATTACCCCCATCTCAAGATGTCCAACCCTTCTCTTGCTTGAATTTTCCGTCATTTGGCTTGGGTGTGCCACGTTCCCAAGCTGAGATTTTCAAGGACGCCAAGGTCTTGGTGTGATACTTTCCATTGACACCAATGTGGGTGCTGCCCTTGAGGTTTCCAAAGATCCTTGACCTTTAGGGAGGCTTGCAGGTCAATGTCTTCTCTTAGGGTGTCTAGGTCTTCGATTCCATTCAATGGCTTGAATTGCTGCCAGGAGTCGTGCCAAAGCATAGCACTCTCCCCATCTCTGACCTCCCAGAAGGAATGGTTCTGAATCAGGGTACGGTTTTGCCAAGCGGTGTTCCAGATGTTGGACCCTTGAATTTTGGTGTTGTGCCTAATCAGTTGATTGACAGGCATTAGTGGGGCATATTTGTGCCTCCATATGCGTGCCCATGTCGCTGTAGGAGCTTTCAACCAACGCCACCAGATTTTAGCTCCCATAACTTGATTGAGTTTCCCTGGGTCCCAAAGGCCTAATCCTCCTTGACTTTTTGGCATGCAGGTTTTGTCCCAGCTCACTAGGGCCCACTTCTTGTTTGGTTGGTGACCGTTTCAGAGGAAATTGTGTTTCAATTTTTTTGTGGCTTTTATAACATGCTTTTGAGCTACTAGGATCGTGAAGAGATAGGTGGGGAGGGCCTGTAGGACTGACTTTAGGAGGACGAGCCGGGAGGCAATGTTTAGGGGTCGGAAAGTCCAATTGCTTAGTCTGTTGGAAATGGAAAGGAGAAGGATATCCCAAGAGATGGATCTGGCAGCAACTCCCATGAGGGGAATTTCTAGGTAGTTGGACGGAAGGGAGCTCCTTGGTATGCCTAGGAGTCTGGAGATATGGGCTTGAACAGGGGCAGGAGTATTGAAAAAGTAGAGTTTGGATTTATCCAGGTTTAGAGACATGCCAGAGGCTTCCATGAAGTCAAAGAGGATGGAATTGAGTGTAAAGGCTTTCCATGCTGAGGGGGAGTTGAGAAGTAGCGTATCATCTACGAATTGGCTGTGGGAAAGGGCTGGTTGAATATTGTGGAGAGGTAGTCCTTTGAGGGAGCCATCTGAGAGTGCTGCCGTGATGGATCTGCCTAGGCCTTCCGCCATGAGCATGGACAGGAAGGGTGAGAGGGGATCTCCCTGATAGATGCTCACGAGAAGGTGAGAAGGTCCTGGAAGACACTCCATTGACCATGATGGAGAAGAAGGTGGAGGAGACAAGATTGAGGATCCACTTGACCCAGCCCTGATCGAAGCCAAAGGAGTCAAGGATGGCTTTGATATATTGCCAACTAGCTCTGTCAAAAGCTTTAGAGAGGTCCAATTTTATTAACATACCTGGGGTTTTGGAGGTTTTAAGAGAGTGGATGACTTCATGCACCAAAATGACGTTGTCCATAATTTGCCTTCCTTCTACGTACCCAGCCTGTTCTTTGGAGATGACGTGCAGCAGGATGGGTTTCAGCCTATTGGCTATAACCTTCGTGATGATCTTGTAGACGATGTTGCAGAGGGATATGGATCTGAAGTGCTTGGGATTGGTGACTCGCTCTTCTTTTGGAATGAGAGTGAGGAAGGTCACGTTTAGAGCAGGAAGAACTACGCCCGAAGCTCTCGATTCCTCTACTACTTCCCAAACGTCTCTTTTTGTCAGATCCCAGCAATGATGAAAGAAGTCTATGGTGAACCCATCCGGTCTCGGTGCCTTTCCTGGGGGCATGTCCTTTACTGCCTGATCCACTTCCTCCTGGGTGATGGGCCTAGTGAGGGTGGCATTTTGCTCCGAGGTTACTAAAGTTGGTATGTGTCTTGTAACTCTTTGTATGGCTTCTATTCTATCCTCTTGGGTTTCCATTAGGAGGTCCCGATAGAAGTTGATTAGCTCTATTTCTATTTTGGAGTGCTCTTTGATTATATCACCTTGGCCATTTTCTAAGTGAGTGATCCTGTTAACATGTCGTCGGTGCATCACTGTCCTCTGAAAGAATTTGGTGTTTCTCTCCCCTTCCTTGAGCCATTGTACTCGAGATTTCTGTTTCCATAGAATCTCCTCCTACTTTCTTCTTTCTTCTAGTTTCCCTCAGAGCATTTCTTCCTTTTCCATTAGGTCGTCGGTTCTGGCCCCAGAGATGAAGGTTTTCTGAATCGCCTCTAACTAGCTTTCTATGTCTTGAATGCTGTGGAAAATGTCTCCGAAACAGTTCTTGTTCCATTTCCTCAACAACAGCTTGAAGTTCTTGAGCCTCTGCTGAAATATGTACATGCTCGAACCATGATCTATTTCAGCCTGCGCCCACCAGTCCTTGGCTAGGTGTTGGAAGTCTGGATGATGGAGCTAGAATTTCTCAAAGCGGAAGGGCTTGAATTTGGGTGTGTTTTCGATGTTCATGCTAAGGACCAGCGGCCAGTGGTCTGAGCCAACTCTTGGTAGGATGAGGCTTTCCAACTGGGAGCCTGACTCCATTAGTTCCTCTGAGACTAGGAAGCGATCCATTCGACAGGCTATGTGTTAGGCACCCGATCTCCAATTCGACCACGTGAAGGTGCCATTGCTATTTTCTATATCTACTAACTTAAGATGATCAATGAGGATTTTGAACTTACCACTGTCTTGCTCCAGATTTTTGGTGCCTCCTGTTTTTTCCTCTAGCGAAAGGATCGTGTTGAAGTCTCGTCCTAAGATCTAGTTGCGTGTGGTCACCAGGGTTTTGATGAGTTCCAGCCTCTGCATGAGTTTTTCTTTATCTTGATGACTATGGGGGCCATAAACATTCGTGATGTCCCCCTCCTGGTTCGAGCCGATGATCTTGAAGTGCGTCATTATCGTACCCACTGTTGAAAAAGGGTTGTGGATGCTGACACTGGTGGGGTTCCAGAGGATGGCCAACCCTCCTGAGATGCCTGCAGAGTCTGTTGATATGAAGTTACAATCTCGCCAGATTCGCTAAAAGATGGTTTCAGCTTCTGCTCCTGCACATTTGGTTTCCTGTAATAGGAGCATATCTGGATTCTCAGCTTTTATACATTCTCGGAGGGTCCTTTGTTTGGACCTACCATTAAGTCCTTTAATGTTCCAGGTGAAGATTTTCATCATTGGGTTGGTGTCAAGATTTGGAGGTAAACCTCCGAGATCTTTTGGATCTGTCCAGAATTTATCATGAGGTTGCCTGCTTCCCTGATCAGTTGTTGCACTATTTTGCGGCCTCTTCTCTTGTTTTCTCGAAGGATATTCTTCGAGATGGAGTGTGAATCCGTGGCTATGCCTAGTCGTGTTGTGCATCCCGCAGAGGATTTGAGAAAAACTTTGTGCACCTTGCGCAATTGTTCTTCGAGAAGGGTTTGCAGGTCTTTTTGGTTCAGGGCCTCTTCTAGCTTTTCCAGGTCTATGCCCACGAGATCTCTTTCGTCCAGCTGCATTGGGGTGTCCCCATCTCCCTCTCCCCGGTCCTCCATGTGTGATTCCTGGCTTTGGGTCGAGGGGGTTGGGGTTGATGTATTTTCCGGTGCTTGCTGCGGATTTTTATGCGGATCTTGAATTTCCCCCTCCTCTAGCAGGCGATTTAGGATCTCGTAGGAGTTTCTTGTTGCGATATTTTTCTTTTTCCCTTGGATTTGTCTCCTTGGTGGGTTTCTCTTCTTTTTCATCACCGTGGTGAATCCATCCGCTCGCTTGCCTTGGCGACTGTTTTGATGAGGGGGCAGTCCCTGTAGAGGTTCCCATGCTCATGGCATCTCCTACAGCGAAAGGGAATGTGCTCATAGTCCAGGGTTTGCTTCCAGTCCTCGTCTTGGTATTCCAGAGTTATTGATCTGGGAAGTGCTTTGGATATGTTCATGTAGATGCAGATCCTGGCGTAGGAAGTGTATTTTCTTTGCCTGGTGGCCTCTGTTGCTCTTACATACTGCCCTAGGGTATTTCCTATGCCCATTAGAATCTCCTCCAACCAGAACTCTTGCAGTAAAGAGTATAAGTGGATCCACAATGGGGCCATGGTGAAGTCTTCTTTGTCAGGGTTGAATCTCTCAGTCCAAAAACGTAGGAAAAGCCCTGTTGAGTTGAAGAAGTATGGCCCATTTTCGAATATCCTGTCTTTATGCTCTAGGTTGTACAGGATGATTGTAAAAAATTCCTTGGAGCTGATCTGGACTTCGTAATCCCCTTTGGGGTTCCACCAGTGTTTGATCCATTTATGAAGATCTCGTTCTGAAGGCCAGAGCCCCAAGAACTTCCTATGAGGGCATGTTCTTTCATAAACTCTATGTTTTCTCCTACCTTGGTAGAGCTAATAAGATATCTTGGTTCTTTTTATAGTTGGGGTATGCATTTACCTGGTTCCAATTATAGGTAAAGTTGTTGAAATAAGAAAATAATTAAAAATAAATTAGTTGCAACGAGAAGTTATGAGTTTACTAATTATGGGTAAAGTAGTTACAACAAGAAAGTGGGTTATCCCTAGAAGAGGGAAGATGGGTAAAAAAATTAGAAGATGACCCCTAAAGGAAGGCACTTGGAAAGTATAAATAAGAGAGAAAGAGACTCCCATTAGCACCTAATTGAGCACATTAAATATCTATATTGTGAAATGTTCTTGGCAGGTACTTTTTGATACATTTGAATTTGTGCAAGTCTGAGGTAGTGAAGGAAGAGTGATGACAAAGTTTCACAGTTGCAAAAGAAAGCATGAAATTCATGAAAAACATTGATTAGGGTCATCCTCATGGGCTAGACAGTAAACGTCCCACGAGGCATCCCCACGGGTTTCCTATAGGTTGTAACGTAAGCACCTGTGAGAAAACCAACTTTGTCAGGCGACGAAGTGTCAGATATGAGGAATGAGTTGTGGTTTAGGTTACAGAAGCTGAGGACAAGCTAAAATAAAGCATAACAATGGTTAGGTACAAAAAAACTATCTACATAAATTAAATGTATGTTATATGCTTGTATTTAAGTTGGTCTTTTGGTGATATATTGGGATATTCAAATGGGATATTGAGAATTTTCCATGGAGATACTATTGGTTGTATGGTACACATTTTATGTGACATATCTACAAAGCTACATTAGTGGTATATTTGTTGTTTGTAGTTGAAATAAATTATTGGGCATATTTTTTAGGTACATCTTGTATCCCTTGGTACATGTTATAGGTTTTTTGGTTGAGATGTGTTGCTGAAGTTATTGATATAGATTAGGGATACATAATAGTGAGGGTTTGATACTTGGTTGATGTGAGGGTGAATTACACTTGGTTTATGATTCTTTGCATATGTATGACACATGATTAGAAAGACATAGTTGTGCATGGTTTGCGCTATACACTTGTGAAATGGGTATGAGATCTATGTGATTAGATATGATTGGTTGAGGATATTACTACGACATGTTGTTGTTACAAGTTGTGACAGGTTGTTGGTACATGTTTTACAATGACATATCTTATAGGGACATATTGGCAGTGGCAGTATTAGTTATTTGGGACTTATATTTTAGGGTGGTTGGATGGGGAAAGGACAGGTGGTTGTAGCCAGAGAACATAGGGCTTTGTATCCTCCTTCTGGTTGGAGCCATACAATCAGAGAGTTCCATCTTCCTTCACGTTGGATTCTGAGAAACTAGGGGGTTGTAGCCTCCTTTCAATTGTAGCTGGAAAACTAGGAAATTTGTGCTTCCTATGAATGTACTTCTTTTGACAATATAAGAAACTTATTTCTTGGTTTTCTCCTGCGTTGGTTTTCCATGTAAAATATTGTTGTATTGTGTTTATGTGTGGTTACTTATTGCTCACTGCCTATGTACATTGCTCATATTTAATGTTATTGGTAATCTACTCCTAAAGTAAACAATACACATTGTGGTTAAAAGGATTAAAATTAATAATACTAATTCACCACCCTCTTAGTATTCCAACAATTGGTATCAAATAAAGTTCTTCAATAAGAAATCTAACCATTGGATAGAGATCATGGAATACACCAAGATTGGAGCACCAATGTTTGACAGTCAGAATTATGGATTCTGGAGTACAAGGATGAAAACCTTTTTACAACCATAAGGATTTGATGTATGGAAAGTAGTAGTATACATATACAAAGAACCAACCACTCCCCCAACTGAAAAGGATGGAAATAAACTTGAAGAAAAAATTTCAAAGGCTAAAGGTACTATTTTGAAAAGTCGTGCTAATTTAGTATTTGTTAAAGTTATGCATTGTGATTTTGTAAAATATCTTTGGGATAAGCTTCAAAAGATTTACGAATGAGATGCTAAATTCAAGGGAGATAAAATACAAAAATTTAGATCTAAGTTCAAAAAAATTAAAATGAAGGAAGACAAATACATTGTAGCCTACGTTTTGTAGGTTGATGAAGTAGTGAATACTATTAAAGGTCTGGGAGAAGAGATGAAGGAACCAATCATTGTTTAAAAGGTACTAAGGTCTCTATCTATGATATTTGATCCAAATATTTCATATTTAAAAAAAATAATAGATCTAGACACCTTGTGCGTGGATGAGCTACATGGGATACTCACGGGCTATGAAATCAAAACAAAACAGGAGAATCCAGTCAGAAGAAAATTTGATGGCCTAAACACTTTAAAAATATGTGTGAAAAGGGAACTAGAATAGGAGAGACTAGAGGAAGTTGCAAGAAAAAATAAAACAATATATACATATCATTCTCGAGGTAGGCATACATGTACTCAGAATAAAATGGCTCAAAGCATGGTCATTGACCAATAGACTGCGGATCCATGAAAGTAATGACTAAGGATATGGCCAACAAGGTACATTGTGTATCCATCTCTTCGATGATGCGATCAGGTCATATATGTTAGCACTATGTAATTTGCCCAAGGTTGTGGAGGAAATCATTGAGGTAACATCAAACCACTTGCAGTCCTGGATCTATCCCTCCATGACTCAGAGAGGGATCTCTCTACCTAATCTAGCTTTGTTTGCTGGAAATTTTAGGCTAGTTATAAACTATAAGGTTTGGTTTTTAAATTGGTTGGATGGAACAAGAAGGGAGGGCCATTAGGAAATGGAGTCAAAGAGGCTTGATCTGATCAAGACAATTTATACAGGAAAACCTATAGGGTAGGGTAGGAACCTTTGTTGGATTCTTGATATTATTGAATGATGTGAAATAAAAGGTGAGCAGAGAATATTGTACCAGAGGAATGAATCATTTTGGAACTAATCCTCTAGCAGAAAACAAAAACGTTATCCAAACCTAGAAACAGAGTGTACTTTACAAAAAATTATGCTTGTGATATTCTATTGAATAATTCAGAAAGAAACCAATATGGAATAGGGAAACAATATTACATAAGAGACACTTCACCAAAAAGATATGCCACAGGAATCCTTAAAATATTGATTGGTATTACTAAAATTTGATTAAAAGAGGCTCTGTGAGCTACTCTACAATATTGATCCTTCTAATAGGTCCTAATTGACCAACACTTTTACATTTGAATTATAAAAATATATAGAACAGACTCTCCCCTAGGATCAGGAGGTTGAAATCAACAACCTGGCCAAAAATAGAAACAAATCCTTGAAAATTTTGAATTGTCTGCCATGAAAGACAAGTTGAACTGCTGAAAATAGGGATCAACTCAGACATTCGTATCTCCCAAAATATGGAATCTATGCAAAAAATTAAATATTTTATTGTAGATGAGCCTTTCCTGAGAAAACAACTCTTTCGATTTTTCCAAATTCATCTCCATCTCTCCAAAACTGCCATCGCAAAATCATGACAAGATCAGGAAATCTGGAAACCTAAAAAATGGTACTCAAAGATGGCTTCGATTCTCCCAATCCATGATACTTTGAAACAACTGAGAGATGTTATTTTTCTCTAGCCAGTTATGGAAAAAAACCTCTCTCGGTTGTTCAAAATTCCTTTTGGTTTTCTCCGAATCACTCATGGACAATAGGTGGTCAAAATTGTGCAAAAAACGATATTTTATTTTGGGGAAGGCAGTTTTGGAGGAGGAAGAGTGGTTTTTGGACCCCCCCTAGGGTGGTAATGTTAGCCTCATAATCCTAAAGTTCTATAGTCTAAGTATTTTCTAGTGTAAATATTTTTAGAAATTAATTTATTCTAGTTTGTTAGGATAAGGACACCTAGCTTCTATGTAAAGGACACCTATCATACTCATGTGATTATGTGATTGGTTGTTCTCCTAGTTTTTAGTTTAGAGTTAAGCTATATAAACAAGCTCCTTCTTCAAGTGAGGTTAAGGAGTAGATTATGAATTTGAGATTGTAATCACTTTTTCCTTATTAATAAAATTACCTGTCTGAGGACACTTTGGCAACATGGTATGAGAGCCATGTTGAAATGATGATGGATTGAGGAAGCAAGGAAGTCTCCACAACATCATCCAAGATCTCTTCAAACTCAAGGACATCGGTACTGAGGTATTTCCGTTGTTAATTTAATAAGGAAAAGGTTATTTTGATTACAATAGCTTGTGTTTTGAAAATTTTGATAAGATAAATCATCATTTTCAGCAGTTAAAAGTTTTTGTATCAGATCTATTCTGTTTGTTGGTTCTCATTAGAGATTATTTTCTGATCAGATCTACTTTGTTTAACAAGTAGACCAGCTGTAATCCAAGTAGAAGATTTTTTTTTTTGTAAAAATTATTTCAGATCTATGTAAATCTGGCAATTTCTTGTTAAAGAGATATATATTTTGATAAATCTCAATCTCCATGCTTCAAGATCTATGTAAATTGCTGCAGATATGTAAAAATCTGGCAATCTTGTTTTATATGAGATCTGTACCATCTTTCTCCCTCTGCAATCTCACTTATATTAGCAATCTCACTGACTTTAACAATTATAGCTATCTATTTTCCATTTGAATCTAGCAAAGGTAATCGATCCACATCGATTCAGATATAAGATCTCTAGTGCAAACTTTCTTGGCCCCTGAAATAGACTTTGAGTTTCATACATTCTTCGGCAAATGGTATACACACCCATGGATTGAAGGAAATTTTCACTCACATCAAGCATCAGATCGCGCCCTTTGAAATTGTGCCCTCCAAAGATCTACCAGGAAAATGCTAAAGATAGATGCATCAAGGCAGAGGATGCATTAATACATCAAAACCGATCTGGGCAGAAGAAAAAAAAACAAACCCGATCTGGGCAGAGGATGCATCAATGAATCAAAGAATTTTGTTTTGGGCTGAGGTCAAATATGAGAATACCATTCTGAGCAGAGGACACACCAGTAAAATCCAATCTCTCCATTTGCATTGGATCATTCCCTTCACTGAATTGTTCCCTCCACAGATCACGCCCTTCAAGTTGACATGAATCGCACCCTCCACAGATCGTACCCAAAAACCAGATAAGCTTTGAAGTCCCTTGCAATTCTAAAAGGCAGCCTTAATCTTGTAATGTTGTTCAGTGTGTGGCTTGTACTGGTATGAACCTATGCCCAAATCCTCCAGATGTGGGGCATGAATCAAAAGCCTATGGAGTAGCTCTAGTGGCACCACACAAATCAATTTCAAACTCCTAAGGGAAGTAGATTTTGCTAGTAATATCTTAAGTGCTTCAAAGTTCACCTCGGTATTTATACATGCAAAGTTTAA
Organism: Picea glauca; assembly: GCA_000966675.3. Classification (NCBI taxonomy): domain Eukaryota; kingdom Viridiplantae; phylum Streptophyta; class Pinopsida; order Pinales; family Pinaceae; genus Picea; species Picea glauca. The sequence continues at coordinate 88,014 of JZKD02S0413640.1, forward strand.
TGAAATAAGCGATGTGCATGATTCTAGAAAACAACTTAACCAGTGGCCAACACGATCATCAATGTCATTCTCCTACAAATCTAGCTCTGTAATTTGTCTGCAGTGCATGACCATTTCTTCCAAAGACTTCAACCTTGTAACTACTTCTACACGTCCATCAGTCATTTCTTGTTGGACATCTTCGGTGCCTCTACCTCAATGTGGATTTCATCCAAGAGAGAGACACAACCATTTCAACAATAATTTTCTTCTTTTTTTATAAGACTATAAGTCTTGTAAAATGATCAAATTTTGAAAGTTCTGATTGTAACCTTTCATTTAAGAGTTGAGAAGAGTCTAGTGAAATACTGTCTCAAACTCCTTTACCAATGGAACTTTTAAAGGGTCAAGTCCAAGCCCTTAAAAGTGCTCCTTTTTGCATGGATTGTGCTCTTTTTCTTTCTGGTGCCTTATGTCTCTTTTTTAGTGTTTTTTACAACTATTCAGTGTGGTGGTGTGATCACTATCATAAGGCAATCTATCATCATGTCAAAATTAATCAACCTATTCATTGAATCAACAAAGTTAGATGGACCCTAAAATTACAAAACTTGGAGTAGGCAAATGCATAGCACTTTGATCTATAATGAATTATGGCATGATATATGTGATGGTGACACTACTCCAACTAATCCCACCAATGCTACTTCTTTAGCCAAATGGAATTTGAAAGATGAAAAAGAACTTGCTTTGCTATGTTCTTCTGTAACTGAACAAATGTTTGTTCATATTGAGAATTCCAAAGGTGCATGGTCTGCTTGGAATCTATTAAAGAAGTTGTTTGATACTCCTGTTGCATCTCAAAAAGTTGATCTACAAATGAAATTTCTTAAACAAAGATTAGTAGACAATGGCTATGTACTAGAATAAATTTTAAGGATTAAGAGCATTCATCTGGAAATCATCAAAGGCAGTTTTTCTAAACTTGAAGATAGTTTTCTAGTCTCCATTTTAATAAATGGCTTGCCTTCATCTTATAATCATTTTCTTCAGACTGTGCAAATAACTGATAAGTTATCTACTATAACTTTTGATTTGCTTAGTGAATTGTTGGCTCAACATAGTAAAACCTTTGGAAAACAAAAACAATCAGGAGAAGATTTTCTTTACACTAAAGATGGAAGCTCTAAAGAAAGGGGAAAATAAAATTCTCAAAATTTTCAGAATCAGTCTTCTTATCGAGGTCGTGGCAGAGGTTGTTTTCATCAATGAATCTGGGTAGAGGTCATAACAATTTTCATCAACAAAATTTTCAAAGTAATGCGCAGTCAAGAAGAGGCCGAAATTTCAGTCAAGCAAGATGTAAAAGATTCTTGAAGATGGGCCATTATGCATCCAATTGTCTTACCATCAATGATCAATTGCCAAAGTTCAAGAAGACGTCAAATGAAAACTCTCAACATTCAGTGCAGTATGCAGAAGATCAAGATTAGCAGGATGATGAATATGCATATTTTTTTCTAGCAGTTCATCATGTACATTCATTTGAAAATGATTGGATATTGGACACAGGGGCTACTCAGCATATGACTTATCGCAAAGACTATTTTTGGAATTATAAAGATGTTCAAATAAATCCCATTTATTTAGCTAATGATACAACTCATATACCTCAAGGAAGAGGTTCAGTGAAATTTTTTCTTCGTGGAATAGGTGAAAAATGGATTTAAAATGTTTGGTATGTACCATCTTTTAAGAAAAATTTGTTATCCTTAGTCACAATTAGACAAGATGAACATAAAATTGTCATGAAATATGGTTTGGTAAATATTATGTTAGTGAAGGATAACTTGAAAACAATAATGACTGGATATGAAGATGGGAAGTTACTAAGAATGAATGGAAAAGTCATCAAAAGAAAGGAAGAAGTTGCAGCAACAATGAATTCTAGAATGTCTTCATTCAAATTATGGCATTTTCGATATGGTCACTTAAACTTTGAAAGTATCTTGAAACTTAAGTCCCAATATGATACAGGTGGATATTGGGGGACACCCACCTTTTCCAAATGGCTCAAAACAGTTTTTTGGCCATTTTGGCAATTTACTATTTTTAGCAGGTTTTCACTTCCAGGGCCATTTTGAGGGCCTAAATGATTTTTTTTCAAGATCAAGGTTCTCAATGATAGTCGAAGGCAGAATTGAGCCCCCAAAATGAATCTCCTCGATGATACCTTTCCAACGAGCTATCACACGCCTAAAACGGAGATTGTATGCAAAAGTTACGACCCCGGGAAGTTGATGCACCAACTTA
>JZKD02S0413640.1:116060-135341 GCA_000966675.3 Picea glauca
GTACCTTTTGTGTATGTGGCACATTATGTAGATCAAAGAATTGCTCCATCTGAAGTATCCATGTGATTGGGTCCTTACCATCAAACTTCCTCATATCGATCTTAGGAACATGGTTCGTATTCAACCCAAAGTCGGAGTTTCTCCATTCTTGAATCACCTTCCTTGTGTCCTCATCATGAATTTCATGGAATGCATTTTCACTCTCAGGTGTCTTCTCTGTTACGAATTTTTTCAATACTTCCATGATCTCCTCTTTTAAACCATCCATCTTTTCCTCCAACTTAGCTTCCATCTCTTGTAGTTCATCTTTTCTTACTATATTCTTTTGTTAATCATTTATGTCCCTATGCATTTCTTAACCTTCATCAAGAGTCCAAGTAGGATTATCCTGAGGCTTGTTTGGTGTAGAAGTTCCCTTTTTGGGTGGCATATTTGCCAAGTATCACTTTTGAACCTTGATTTTAAGGTGGTTCTTCTAGACAATATTCCTTTTGTTGTATCTCCCAAGTTTTGGACCTTCTGGGTATGAAACTTTATTTTATGTAGTTCTCTGATATTTCTTCTCTATAATTCCAGAGGTCTGATCAAAATTGGATGTGCCAAGTGGAATTTATAGTAACTTCCCCACAACTTGTCGATTTTTGGCCTTTCCAGGAGATCTCACTTGTATAGCGTGCCCCGCCCAAAATAATTGATCTAAAATTATGAAACTAGTACCAAAAATACTATAGACTATCCATGATCCAATGAAACTAGTCCCACTCAATTGGGATACTCTAGGAAGAAGTTATGATTGTTTTACCTGGAACACCTTCTTGAGACTAGTCAATAGGACTAGTTAGATACCTTATCTTACACAGGGTGTATATACAAATTTAAGATGACCCAGAAGATGAATTTTTTACCACATATACCTTACTAATTTCTATGAGTAGATTCCAGATTTCAAGGTCTGAAATGTTACAAAAAATTGTTTACAGCCAAAATTCTGTAATGAATCTGTTCCATATGATTCCAGAACCCTATCTTGTACAGGTTGTATCTTCGAAAGTATAAGGCCTCGAGAGTTGAAATGTGAACCCAACGTACCCTGATCCATGCACTAAATATGCTCCAAGCCATTCCTTCTGAAACATTGTAGAAAAATAGTTATAGCAAAAATTCTAAGGTGTCTCAGATGTAGCAGCGAAACCCCAAGACCTTGAGCTCTGATACCATATGTTAAGAACCAAATATCAATATAGCATAGAAAAACCTCAGAAAAAGTACTCAATGCCTTGAAAAAGAGATAATTTCAGATAATAAGCCTCTTCAATGGGGAAACCTCCTTTTACCCCACTTAAATGTTCAAGTACAATATGATTCAAAATGAAAATGTCTCCTTCATATATATAGGAGACTAGGAGGTATAATTACAATTAATGGCCTAAAACCGACATAAATAAAATAACATTACTAATATAAAATGCATCAATTAAGGGGTAATGAGCCAATATTAGGGCTTAACATCCCCATTCAAAAATTTTGATTTCACATCCATCTGATACACTTTAATATTCTTGGAGCATGCATAAGCTAGGAGAAATTAGATTGGTTCCATTCTGGCAACTGGAGAAAATGTTTCTTCAAAGTCAATTCATTCAACCTGTGTGTATCCTTTACATACCAATCTATCTTTGTTCCTTTTAACCTGTCCATCTTCATTCAATTTATTTCTGAATACCCAATTAGTGCCAATCACATTGTTATTCTTTGGTCTTGGAACCAATTCCCAAGTGTCATTGTTTTGTATTTGATTCAATTCTTCAACCATGGCCTTATTCCAAACTTCATCCTTTCTAGCCTCTTCAAAATTGTTTGTTTCAATCATAGATGAGAGTGCTAGGTGCATTTGTTCTGGTGAACGGATGCTTTCTCTAGTCTCAACTCTTGTATCCTTGTTTCCGATAACCTGATCTAAAGGATGTTTCTTTTGTTCTCCTTTTCTAGGTGTCTTTGGAGGCACTTGTTGAACTTTCTCTTCCACTTCTATCTAATCCTTTTCATCTCTCCCTTATAATTCTTCTTCATCTTCTGCTTCTTCTTCGTAAAGTTGTTCCATTGATTCATTTTCCTCTTCCTTTAATTCTCATCCACCTATTTCATCAATTTTTACATTGATGCTTTCCATAACTTTGTTCAACCTTAGATTGTAACACTTGTATGTTTTCATTGTACTTGAGTAACCAAAAAGTACTCATTTGTCCACATGAGACTCAAACTTTCCCATTCTGCCATATTCTCTTTTGATGTAGCATGTGCTTCCAAATACTCTGAAGTCCTTCACATTTACTGGTCTTCCTTTCTATAGCTCGTAGGAATTTTTCTTAGTGGGGTTTTTGAGCATTACTATGTTTTGAATGTGAATCGTTGTATGCACTGCATGTGTCCAAAATATATCTATCAATTTGGAATCCATTAACATTGTTCGATCCATTTCATGTACTGTCATGTTCTTTCTTTCAACAACTCCATTTTGTTGAGGTGTCTTAGAAAAGGAGAATTTTATTTTTATTCCATGCCTATTGCGGTAGTCCATAAATTCATTTTAAATGAACTCTCCTCCATTATTAGATATCAAACATTTGATATTTGAATCCATTTCATTTTCAACCATTTCCTTGTAGACCTTGAAGTTTTCAAAAGCTTTTGACTTATTCCTGAGAAAGAAAACTGCAATCATTCTTGTATAATCATCAACTAAGCACATCAAGTATTTCTCACCTTTTAAACCATTTTTTGTAGTTGGTCCAACTAGATCAATATGCACAATTTCTAGTGGACTTGTCGTTGACTATTCTTTTGATTTAAACCTGGTCTTTGTTTGCTTTCCTTGTTGACAATGCTTGCATAAAGTGTTGGTCGGTTTCGTAATCTGGGGCATTTATCTAACTACTTCCCTTTTCTAACTTTGATAAGGTTATGAAAGTGTATGTGACCTATTCTTCTATTCCATAGCCAACTTTCATCTTCCTTTCTTAGACAACGCTTTTCATTTCCAATTTCACATAGTACATATATGTTTCTTGAAGTTCTTGCAGTTGTTGCAATCAATTTTCTTGAACCTTCTTTTCTTATATCACACTTTTTTGAATCGAAAGTAAATGTATGACCTTGGTCAGACATTTGAATCACACTTAGAAGATTATGTTTCATATTTTATAATAATAGAGCATTTTCTACCTTAGTATTCTTGTTTCCAAATCTGGACTATGCCTTGTCCAATGATTTTAGTTGAATCATCATTTATGAAGGAGAATGGTCCATATATTTGCTTTCTTAATGTAAGAAACATGTATTTATCACCTGTCATATGTTTTGAACAGACACTGTCAACATACCAACCACTTTTCTTCTACTTATCTTATAGAGAGAGTGTGCATTCTTCATTTCTATATTGATTCTTCTTTCTTATCCATGTTCTCTTTTGAGGTTCTTGTCTATGACTGTTGTTTTTCTATTGTGGTTCTCTAGGATGAAATGTCATTATTATATCTTTGTCCATGTGTCCAAAGTTTTTACACTTACATCATTCCACTTCAGTGCTCAATGATTCAAACTTGTTGTAATTTCTTCTATGTGTTTCACTGGGCCTTCTTCGATAACCCTTTTCTGTATGAATTTAAAAGTTGTTTATGTTCCTACTGTTAGCTCTAGAATTCATAGCTTTATGTCCAAAATTATTACATGCATAACATAAACCAAAAAAAATATTTTCATACCTGAGAGTTGAATATCTTCTGAAAGGAGTTTCTCTTATGAATCCTTCTTCTACCTAAGGCCTATCTATCAGTCGTTGATTCTGAAATATGAATCTTCTTAGTGGAGGAGTGTCCCTGTAATATTCTTTGTAGGTATTCATATCCCCTTTGATTGTTTCTGCATATATTTTTGGATATGTTTCTTATTGTTTTGTTTTTGAGCTTGATCCCTTTTTTGTCTTATTGTATCCAAGTCGGAACTTATCATGATGAGACTTTTGACTGTTGATAATGTCATCCAAAACATTTGAGTTGTTTTGAGTATTTTTCTTTTGAAGATCCTTTCTTAATGTTATAATCTCTGCTTCCAAATTTACAATGATCATGTCTCTTTCTTCTCGATGTTATTTTAGTGCTTCTTCAATTCTTTTATCTTCTTCTATTTGAACATTCAAATTTTTGATCATTTGTTCTAGTTCCTGAGTGTCTTCTTTCTTGTCGAGTTCCACTTGTAGCTTGTTATTTTTCTTCTTTTCTCTTCTTCTAACTTCTATGGCACACAACAATTCTTCTCAGTAGTCAAATTTTAACTCTTCATATTCTTCTTCGGCCTCTTCATACTCTTCTTCGGTGTCTTCTTTGTCAAAGTCTTCTACTTCCATGAATAAAACTCTTTCTGTATGACTGTCAATGACTTCATCTTCATCTGATGATGAGATGTCTTCTTTAGTGCATAAGCTTTTCTTGAAAACTTTCTTTGTGGTTCTTTTTCCTTTATATGTTTGCTTTCTATTTGAGTAATATTCATCATTCCTTTTATTTTTCTTATGAGGACATTTTTTAGCAAAATGACCAATACCATCACAATTAAAACAAATCAAAGGAAACTTACCTTTATATCTGTCATTGGTTCCCTTGTTCAATCTTTTGATGAAGTTGGCCACTTCTTCATCATCTTCTGATATGTCACTGTTGTTGTTATGTTCGTTTTCCTTTTTCTTTCCCTTTTTCTATGACCTTTTGGATGATTTGAAAACTTCTTCTTTTATATCTAGATTTTCCTATTCAGTTCTCATTTCATATTTTGTGAAGATTCCATGTAGTTCATCCATGCTTATTGAGTCTAGATCTACTCTTTCTTCTAGTTTTGACACCTTAGGGTCAAATCTCATAGGAATAGATCTTAGTACCTGTTGAACAATTACATATTCTTCTCCTAATCCTATGATTTCATTTACTATTTCATCAACCCGTAATAAATAAGCTGCAATATTCTCATATTCCTTCATCTTTAGTTGTTCAAACTGATCTCTGTAAGTTTGATGCTTTGTTTCTTTGACTATTGAATCTCCTTCATAAATATTTTGAATTTTGTCCCAAATCTCTTTAGTGAATTTATAATGTATAACTTTGGTGAATAACGATTCACAAAGACCATTTAGAAGTGAATTTGTGGCTTTGGAATTATTTTGACTGAGTTTTATTGCTCTTTCATTTGTTGGCAGAATTGTTAGTTCTTTGTATCCATCTACAACTGATTGCCAAATTTCAAATCCATGTGCTTGTATATATGTTTTCATCCTTTTTCTCCAAAATGCATACTTTTTTCCATGAAATTGTGGTATTCCATTTTTATAGACATTGTTCCTCTCCATGATCTACCTTTTAGTGGTTAAATTGATTTTTGAAGGAACCTACTCTAATCCCAATTATTGGATTACTAAGAGGGGGGTGAATAAATAATAGAGCAATTTAATCCTTTTTAACTATATAATTCAAGTGTTATATCAATGTAGCATTATCATCCAATAATTGCAGAGTAAATAAACGATGAAAAAATGAGCAATCATACACATACAAAATACACCAATGTTTTTACATAGAAACCCAAAGCGGGAGAAAACCACATAATGATTTTAATTATATGTCTTAAATAATTACATTCATTGGAAGAACCAACCTCTGTTTTCCAGCTTCAAATGGAAGGAGGCTCCAACCCCCTAGTTTCTCAGGCTACAACTTGAATGAAGCTCCAAATCCCCAATTTTATGGCTACATCCAGAAGAAGGATACAACCCCCTATGTTCTCCAACTACAATTAGAAGGTGGCTACAACCACTTGCCCTTGCCCCGTCCAACCACCCTGACGTAGAAGTAGAATTATGGAACCATTGTCACACTATCACTGTGAGACATACCATTGTACAACTATACCAACATGTACCACTGACCTGCAACCAACTTGTACAATTGACCTACAATCAATCTGTATCTGAATTGAACATGTATCAACCAAATAAAATAGATATGTGACCTGTATTTATGAAGCATCCATATGTATGCTCCCTCTCTATTATGCAACCCACGTATGTACATGACCAAACTATTATGCAGCCTATGTATGCCTTCTAAAAACTAGGTTTTTCTTTCTTCTGAAAACTTCTGACCCTCTGCAACTTCTTTCACATAGATCTGTAATGTATCACTGTATCCATACTATGACTGTACCCTATGCATGCATCCTCATACATAACATTTACCCAAATAATATATATCTCTCTCTAGTCATGTGCCATATAGGTGTGTAATCATGAACAAGTATAATAACCCTCACATGATCTAGTCATCAAACCCTTTCTCATATTTTAGCCTCTCAATACATCAACCACTTTACAAATACAAGCTCTCAACCATGTACCAAAAAGACCCTTAGCCATATGCCAATAAATAAAAGATGTGCCTCGACTCTAACAAGAAGTATCAATGATAGATATACCAACACTATAATTTTGTAGATATGAATTATACAGAAGATCCCATGAAACCACTAGTCTCTCTAGGGAGAATCCTCAAATCTCCATAACCATTTCTCATGCATACATCAAAGTCAAACTATTCATAGAAATAAGACATAATTTTAGAACCAATGGATAGATGTGATGTATTTGAGCACTGTAGACCTTCTTGGGAGCTTGATCGCAGAATCTAGAACCTCTTCATCTTCATATTCTCAAGTTTCCATGGATTTACCCACATGTACGCACCCTGATACACTTCCATCCTGCGTATGTATGCACCGTAATACACTATCATCCCACGTATGTATGCACCCTAATACATTGCCATCTTGCATACACCTAAGAAATTAGGGTATTTAAGTGTTCGTTGTAATTCTTAAAATTGTGCCGTCAACCCTTCGTGCTACCTCCAAATTTCGCAACTTCAAATGTATCAATGAGTACTTGCAATAATCCTTACACAAAAAAATATATTCAATATGTTCAAGTGTAATTAAATGAGAGAGATTTGGCTCTTATTTATACTTTCATGTAGCATCCCACTTTCCTTATTTTAGGGAGTTCTCCATTAAATTTATTAATTAAATAATTTATTTTGCAAACGCGTTGACTACTTTGACCTTTTGGGGCTTCTTGATGACTCATGAGGGTTCTCCAACTTCACATGGTCATAACTATCTAACCATGAGGAGTTATGTGACGTTCCACATAACATCGGAAATGGCATGACATGAACTATCCACTTAGAATAGTCTTACCTGTAAATATATCAAAACTCATACCATTATCCATAAAAAGAAATTTGGTCCTTTACCCAAACCTTTGTGCTACCAGAATTTGCTATCAGACTTTCTTCAAGGGTTGACATCAATGAAAACCAACCCAATTAGTCAACAAGAATCTAACCAACTATTTCATCAACCAATGGTTGGTTGGAAGAAGGTTCATGGGAAGCAACTGGAGGTTGTTGCTGGGAAATATAAATGTCTTACAACAATTGTGAAGCTTCATCCATACGAGGGAAATTTAAATGCAGTGTATTTCTTTGCATTACCAACAAGCAATTGACTTGAACCATTTTCCCCCCAACCTAAATATTATTGGTCGATGGGTTGTCACCAACATGACCTGCAATGGTTGGTGACAAGGGTTGTTTAGAAATCATATACCACACTTCCATGACCTTAGGAATACTAGGGAAATCCTTAATAAGGTGGTCACCCTTACAAATCCTTCAAGGTAATTTGAGCTTGCGACATTTGTTGGTAGTCTTGTCAATATCATCAACACTCCCAACATGACTAACAATGGTTGTTTGATTTCCCATTTCTTATTTTTTTTCTTCTTCTTCTTACCCTCCTAGTTACTAGAATTTATACTTTCACCAGGAAAGGAAGAAGAAAGGGAAGAAGACCTAACAAGAGAAGAAGGAAAAGGGTCAACATGAGGTTTATGTTCCTGGAATCGAGGGTTCAAATTTGAAGCACCGGGAGAATTTGGGATCACCGGAGAGGAAAAAAACCATATCGATAACCCTATGGTGAATGCAGGAAGGCTTAATATAGCAATATAGGGAGGACAAACATTTCTATAACAGGGAAGAAAAAATGGTTCCAGATGAAAAGGGGTTCCTTGTTTGGTAGTCCTAGGAACTATTTCGATAGACATGGACTCAATATAGGGTTTTCTAAATCAAAGACAAAAAACTACCAAAGTCACTATAATATAAGAGCAAGCAAACAATTCTCTTGTAATATAGAGAAAGGATGTAAGTATCTTCTAGAGACGGGAGATGGGGTTGTCAACGAAGAAATGATAGATATTCACCCGAAAATACTTTGTAATGGACTTCCATAGGTGCAAGTATTTGATCCAACCAATTAACCTCCTAATGAGACAAAATTGTGTGTTGCATGTCTATCTCAAGTATTTATAGTACCACCACTACAGTCACCTCGGAAGGTAACCTAGGAAAAGAAACTAGGGCTACCATGTCACACTTGGTGTTTGGGTGGAACGGTAGTGGGAGAGGGATTTTGTGAATGGGTACGGAAAATAAGACATATGTCTTATAACCGAAGAAACTTAGATAATGGTTTCACCTCGAGGACTTGCCACTACTAAAAATTACCCCTTGACCTGCATAACCCACCGAGAGAGAGTGTTGGGGACTGGTCCAAGTAATATTCTCAACTTCTCCTATTGCTTGACTCCTATGTTAGAGGATATTTCCAAAACAATTCATGTTACTAATGGATTTTCACTCATTAGTGTTCCTATTTTTGTTTCAATGGATTTGGGTAATTTACTCTCCACCCTACATCCAAGGCCCTAAAATCCTAGACTTGTTGGTTTTCTATAAAATAAAAAAGTCTAATTGATTTTAGACTATGTGCTTATTCCTTCTATTGTTGTTGCTACTCAAAAGGGTAAATGTAAGTGAAACTTATGAAGTGATCACTCTGACTCCAAAAAGACTTCAAAATAAAATATGAATGGAATGCAATTTTAGTTTCGATGAATCCTATCTACATAAAGGAGAAAGAGGTTTCAAGCAAAGAAACAAGTGTAACACTCAATGAAAGAAACATGAAATACTCTTTAAATGCAGAAGATGTTTAATATATCATTCAAATAAAAAATACAGGGTTCCCTATACCCCCCCCCCCCCCCTAATCATGAGGGGGATTTCTTTTTAAAATGCAAGCTCAAAATTACTCCACCCACTAACTAGAATGCAAGAATTGTTGCTTGTTTTTAAATTCATTGAAATGATTTCAAATTAAATGTTTTATGATTCTGTACTTACAATGAAATATTTTAATTTCAAGACAAAGGATTATGAAGAAAAAATTCCAAACAAAACATGCACTCAAGAAAGAACTGAAAGAATCCAAATGTTAGAATGCTTCTAACACAAGTTAAAACAAGAACACATAGATGGAAAGTAGAGAATAAAACTTCCTGTAACTTCAAAGATTGAGTGGAAAGAATCAAGGATTAATTCCAAGTTGCAATAATATCACAGAGCTTCAAACACTCAAAGGATCAAAATCTTTCCAAAGAAGACCATAAGAAGCTCGAAAATAATTCTCAAAGCAACACTTGCAATCCAAAATCGATCAAATGAAACACTTAGAAGGTATTAAAATCAGGTTAGACAAAGGAAGTCATGCACATTTCACAATTTGACATATTTGAAAAATCAAAAGAGGAAAGAAAGGGTGATAATTACACAACTTCAATCAAGCAAAGCCAAAATCAAGTTCAAGTGACTCTAATGCAAGGATATGAGGAAACAAAACTTATAAAATATATGAATAAAAGGCTCCAAATTCAATAAAAATAGGGGTTATCCCTCCTATTATCATGCATATAGGATGAATATCACTCCCTAAAGAATTATGGGGGGTTTTGAATAGGGAATTATTATTCTATAGGCCCCTTTGTGGGAGTGATGATGTCTTGAAAGTGGAGGAATTTTTTTTTTTTTTTCTAAGATTTGAATGGAATAAGGTGTTTGACTCAGAAAAATTCCCAATGATGATGTGGGAAGGGGAGATATAAAATAATAAGAGTCAAAATCAAAGATAAAGAAAGGCTCAAAAGGCTAGAAAAAACCAAGGAAATACTAAAGAGAATAGGCGATCGCTAATGGAGTCACTAATTTTCTGCTGTGGTAAAGTTCCCCATGTAGGTAGGTGAAACACCCCTTCTTTGATCCAAGACAGGAGGAAAACAAATGGTAACTAATTTTCCTTTAGATATATTTAAAGAAGTAGAATATAAGAGACAAATGGATGGAACACCTTTTTACAATGGTTATCCTCACTGCTCCAGCCTTTTGACCTTGATATACAAGTTGCTAGGTGCAAGAAAGGATCTGCAAAATAACAAGACACGATCCATTTCTTCCACACTATAATGTTAAGTAAAAATAGATCTATCTACGATGATTTTCACAAAAATAGACTATAAACACTTAAGCACATAAACATGAAAGGAATAGGCCAAGTTATCTATTAACGAAAAGAAATAATGAAGAACTTATGATCCTAGTTGATGCTGCAACAACTCCTCCAAAGATCTCCTATCCATCCCTTTGTATCTCACACAATCGTATGTATGATGTTGTTCAATTATCTAGCCCTTTCACTCAATCATTATTGCTAGCGGGAAAACCCCCCTATGGCTACACCAGGGTTTACAATGTAGGTAGATCAATAATTGTTTAAAAGTATCTTACTTATCTAACTACCCCAAACATACCCCATACTTATGCAATAAAATTAAAGTGAGAAGGATCTGGTAACTATACCTGTACTCTGTGTCTGGTGTGGATCCTCTCGCACTTGATAGCTTCACTGACTGCAAACCTCCTCCCAAAGGTTGGCATGCATTCAAAGACAGATAAATGGAAAAATACAAGCATACATTTAATACATAAATAAGGGTTAGATGTTATAATAAAAACATAAATCAAATGCAAACATTCGACACATCATGTTTTGGGACAAGAATAGTACTTATTTTATTGATAATCCAATGATTACTTACAACCAGTGCCGGCTACTGCTCCTCAAACTTGGTCCGAGATCCTCTTCACCAAGATCCAAGTGGACCTCTGTGTATATTTCTCCTCTCAAACTTCTTCTTGGGAAATGGAATAGGTTTATGATGGAGGGAAAAGGGCAAGATGGGGAATTCTGAAGCAATTCTGACAAGAAGGTTGCAAATACTTGGGGCATGGAGGGTTTGTGAAATGGGCAGAGTTTCACTATTATTATGTCTAGATGTGGAATGAGATCCCAACAGCTAATTTTATATGACAAAAGTATGGTTATTTGGTTGGGGACGAGCTATAGGTGGTGGATTAGTTGGGAAACTACCCAATAGCCTGTAATCTCAACGAATTCCTTGCAACTTTTTTATTTTTGCAACTTTTACAAGTATATGCAGGTTGTAGTGGTGCATCTAGTGTACGCACGTGAGATGTAGTGGTGCATCAAGGGTATGTACATGAGTAGTATGGGTGCAGGGCACATACATCTTCAAAAAATGAGTTTTTAAGAAGAGCAACTCAGTGATGGCCTGGAAAAAATAGCAAGTAAGAAGGCCAAGTGCCAAGTATGCATGTATGGATAAATTTAGGGATACAACAGATTCCCCCTAATGTGTGATGTTAGAATATCATCTTATGGCCAAAATACATTACAAAATATTCACCAATGTACGAAGCGAGTGAGCCCGGGACCAAAGTTCGGGAGGTGCGATCTGTAAAATAACAATTGTCTCTCCGAGGCGGGCATACCCATGCTTGAGATAAAATAAATCATGGCTTCCAATCAAATACACTGCAGATCCATGTGATATACCTATATAAAGTGTATTTGTGAGCAATACATGACAGATCTATATCTCAAAATCAAAGATATACAAGTATAGTATCCATCTTCAAAAAGGAAATAAGACCTAATGGCTAGATCTGAGGTCTTTAGAGCTCAAGAAACAACTTCAATATCTTCAAAAATAGGGTAGGAGTTTAATGTGAGTGTACGAATTCACTACCCATAGGTATTCGATGGCTCATTGGGAAAATACAAGAGGATCTCAATGATCAGACAAAGAACTTCATTGATTTTGAACTAGGACTTGATTGGACTTTCAGGATGGTCAGTCATGAGGGAAAGAGACAAATTTTAGAAAGTCTAACTCAGGCTGGGTGAAAATTCCCTTGGACAAGAGCATGAAATATGATTAGACTCAGGCAACATGACATTGACATAAGTTCACGACGCAGGAGGCAACACAAACTATGTGTGTGTTTGGAAGAATAACCAAACAGAGGAGGACATAACTCTATGTAGTGAGACCAGCTTCCTAAGGTCATATTAGATCCAAAATATTGACAAAAAAACATAAGGATGTGCTTTGTCAAAGGGTGACTCATTGTGTTGCCAAAAAAGAATATATATTTCCCGTCCTCTTTTTGGGTTTTTTATTTTTATTTTTTTGTCTTTTTCAATATTTTTAAAGAGCTTGAAAAAGAATAAAAGAATTCTATGTTACAAAGGAAGAACGAGTGTCACAAGCATACTAGTTCCAAGTGCAAGGAACACACTAATTCTCATAGCAAGGAGACATTTACAGGAAAAGGACACTCGGGGAAAATTCCTTCATGGGTCAAGGTGTCAGGTCGCAGAGGCAAAGTGCTACAAGGCTTGCATATAAGGCATGTTTCAAAGTCTTGGGTATGTGTTATATTATTTTCATGTGTGTGTGTGGGAACGTCAGATTTTTAAGCCCTAATATTGGCTCATTACCCCTTAATTGGGGCATATTATATTAGTAATGTTATTCTATTTATGTTGGCCTTAGGCCATTAGTTGTAATTATACCTCCTAGTCTCCTATATATACCAAGGAGACATTTTCATTTTGAATCATATTGTACTTGAACATTTAATGGGGTAAAAGGAGGTTTCCCCCTCGAAGAGGCTTATTATTTGAAATTATCTCTTTTTCAAGGCATTGAGTACTTTTTCTGAGGTTTTTCCTTGCTATATTGATATTTGGTTCTTAACAGTTTCCCTTTGTTTTCTATAATTTCACTGGTATTTCATTAGTGTGCAATCATCCAAGGAGGGCCCTCATCCATATTGTTCTGCCTACCCAACCTTTCCTTTGTCTTGATATAATAACCCTCTGACCAACCAAAAACAAGTTAAAAGAAACAATATTTCTACACTGATAAATGGCCTAGCTTTTCCCTCTAGCAGTCAGGTGCAGACCTTAGGACCAACATCTTCTGGCACCGTTTCTAGGAAATGGAGTAAAGAAATATATTTCCCTAGGAGAATGACAATTGATCAGCTCTGACATTTGATGGTGAACAAAGATCAGACACCAAAATACTACCACCTTTCACCTGGTGACTTCAGCGAGTAAAATTCAAAGAAGAAATTTTTATGATCAAAGGGTCATGCCTCCTTTCCAAAACAATCATATCAATGAGATAGATGTAGACAATGATGTCATGGATGATACTGTTGTTCTTTTCAATGAGAAAAATTATTATACCAGTCACTTAACACAACAATAATATGAGGTAACACAATTGTCAAATCAATTTGATGATTAGATAGGGGAGGATGGATTTATCCAAGGACAACCCAAGAAGAAATACGATTTGAGGGCAAGAAGTGGAGCTTCCAAAGCCACTACCTCTTATCAAAGCAAATAGGCAGAATCTCCTCCAAGCCAAATCCAAATAAAGGTATGCCATCTAAAAATCAGTCATCTACACTATGAAAACCTCTTGCCCCTGAAACAAACGAAGCTGATAAGTCACCAACCTCTTTCAACTTGGAACATGAGCTGAGAAAAATCAAGATTTTTGTCCCTTTGAAAAAATTGTTAAAAAATGAACCTTTCAAGAAATCCATCATGAAAGTTCTGCATCCAAGTCCTTCTAGTGTATCGTCAGATGTCATTAGTCTACAGGATGAAAACCCAACCATAATTGTGGTTCCACATATCGAGGATGGCTCTGATTCTTATCCTCCTTTCTATATATCTCTAAATGTCCATGATAATATCATGCACAACTGTCTTATGGACTTAGGAGCCTCTCACAATGTCATGCCCAAAGTTGTTATGGAAGAACTAGGTTTGGAAATTACCAATCCTTACCAAGACCTATACTCCTTCGATTCTAAGAAAGTAAAATGCCTGGGATCGATAAAGGATATGGTGGTTTCTCTAGCACAATTAACCATGAAGATTGTAGTGATGGACATTATGGTGACCGACATCCCCCCAATGTTTGGCATGCTATTATCCAGAACTTGGGCTAAGAAGGTTGGGGGATCATTGCAAATGGATCTCGCATATGCCACCATTCATGTGTTTGGTGGTGAGCACAGGAGGCTATACAGAGAGGTAAGGTTATCCTACATAGTCAGTCATCATCAAAACCCAAGAAATCACCCCATTTATGTTATTTAGGATGGGATGGGTTTGTCTATTTTTCATTTAAATGATGATCAACCTGAAATATCAGTGAGCCAACACAGACATCAACCAATGACTGGTCAAAAAATAAGGTTTGTAAGATGTATTTCGATGGATCTTCATCAAAAGAATGATCTAGTGCATGTATTCTTATCATTTCCCATTCAAAAAAAGTTATAACCCTCTCTTATAAGTTGGAGTTTGAGACTAGTAACAATATCACTGAATATGAGGCTCCGGTATTGGGATTGAGGGCTGGAAAAGACATGGCCATTGATTGTTTAGCAGTTTTTGGCGATTTTGAGTTGGTAATCAATCAAGTGAAGAATATCTATCAAATCAAGCAACTGAGGCTCAAGAAGTACATAAATGAGGTATGGGACCTGATCGATCATTTATTTCTAGTATTTAACCTCTCTTCCATTCCCAGATAAGAGAATCAGAAAGTTGATTCTATGGCCTTAGATGCTAGCACATTTAGGCCTCCCATTGGCCCAAATATTAAATATCAGGGGGAAATCAAATGTACAAAAACCATACCAGACAACATAAAGCATTGGCAATTATTTAGTGACGATATGGAGTTGCATATACTTCTTCACACCATTGATGGATTCTCCAATATCTCAATTGATCAAGAATTTCACGAAGATGAAAATGAGAAATTAGAAGATCAACAATCTTCTCATCGTGAAAGACAATGGTTGGTCATGATATTGTGGAGATGAAAACCAATTATATTCCAAAGGGTCTAGTGTCTTTGAAAATACTATTCGATAGTAATGAGTTTTATAAAGGAACCTCCATGAAGAATCAAGAAGAGGAGGTGACAGAGTGCAACATTGGGACCACTAAGAATCCCAAGATAATCAAGCTATCCAAAGCACTGGATGAAAAAAAAAAAGATAGGCATGTCAGTCTCATTAAAAGTTTTTTTGATACTTTGCATGGTCCTATGAAGATTTGAATACATATGATACTGACATCATCCAACACAAGATCCCTCTAAAAAATGGCTCCAATCCATTCATACAGAAGATTAGACAATTTAATCCCATTTTCATGTCTATAATTGAGAGAGAGGTAAAAAGAATGTTGGATGCCAAGATTATTGTACCATTGAGGTATTCAAACTGGGTGGCCAACTTAGTACCCGTAAGGAAGAAGAGTGGGGAGATACACTTATTTGTTGATTTCATAAATCTAAGAAAGTGTTCTTTGAAGGACAATTACCCCCTCCCCAAGATGGATCATATTTTACAGAGGGTGGTAGGTGAAAACAAAATTTCCTTGTTGGATGGATGCTCTGCTTATAACCAAATAGCAGTTTGTGAGGAAGACAAAGAAAAGACAACATTCACCACCCCATGGGGAACATTCATGTATGACAAGATTCCTTTTGGGCTCATGAATGCAGGCGCCACTTTCCGGAGGGCCATGGACATAGGTTTTGTGGCGGAGAAAGACAAATTTATGGTCATATACCTAGATGACATTACCATTTTCTCCAAGTCTAATGAGGAACATTTGCAGCATTTGTAGAAGGTTTTCAAGAAATGCAGGAGGTATGGGATATCTCTCAATCCTAGGAAATCTCACTTTCTCATGCAAAAAGAAAATCTCCTGGGAGGCATAAAAATTGATCCAAAGAGGGTTTGTGCCATTCAACAAATTGAGATTCCTAGAAATAAAAAGGTTTTCCAGTCTTTTATTTGTAAGATAAACTTCCTCAGATTCTTTGTGATGAATGTTGTTGAAATACTGAAGCCTATTACTAACATGTTGAAACAAGATTCTTTGATAAAATGGTCCGTGGAGGAGAAATCATCTTTCCAAACAATCAAGAAAGATTTATTTGAAGCACCTGTATTGGCCAGCCCTGACTACACCAAATATTTCTACATCTTTTCCTTTGCCTCAGAGGAAACAATTGTTGTTGTACTACTGCAGAAAAATGAGGAAGGGCATGAGTAGCCAATAGCCTTTTTCAGTAGAGCCCTCTGAGATGTTGAGCTCAAGTATGATATATTATAGAAGCAGGCTTATGCACTTGTCAAAGCACTCAAGGCCTTCAAGGTTTACATGCTACAGTCTAGCATAATAGCCTTTGTTCCTAGTAGCAGTGTCAAAGAGATTCTGGTCCAGCCAGATAGCGAGGGGAAGAGAGGAAAATGGATTGTCAAGATTTTGGAGTATGATTTGCACATAAAGCCCACCAAGATGATCAAGGGGAAAGGATTGGCCAAGTTTCTATTAAAATAAAAATGTAAGGTGATAGAGTTGCATCAAATATTCACCCAATTAGATGCACCCATCATACATCCTAGACAAGACAACTTACAGGTATTTGAAAAATATTCCTCTTCACCTTGGTATAAAAGCATCATCTATTTTCTACAACATTTTGAATGTCCACCAGATGTGAAAAAGATAAAAGTCAAGTCTCTCAAGTTGAAAGGCACCAAATTATACATTTCAAAACAAAGCTCGTATTGGAGCGATCCTACTAGAATTCTATTAAAATTCCTTGATTGAGATGAAGCTAAACAAGTCACAGCAGAAATGCACAAAGGAGTGTGTGGAGGGAACCAACATTGGAAGGCCACAATGCTCAAGATCCTGAGGGTAGGATACTATTGGCCCACCCTTTTCTCTAATGTGTTTTCCACTGTTAGAGCCTGCAATGAATGTCATATGTTTGCATAGAAACATAAGTTACTATCACTGCCCCTAAAACCTATGAAAGTCAGTAGTCTGTTTCATCAAAGGGGGTTAGACTTCATAGGAAAAATAAATCCACCCTCTAGTGGACAACAAGTGGATCCTCACCACCACCGACTAATTCACCAAATGGATTGAGGTTGTGCCCAACAGGAATGCCACTAACAAGGTAATCATGAATTTGTTGGGAACTAATATTTTTTCCAGATTTGGTTGCCCCAGTAAGCTTGTAATAGAAAATACCCAAGAATTCAAGTCCAAAGCCATGATTGACTTCTGTGGTAATCACCACACTTCCTTGACACATTCCACACCCTATTACCCTCAGGGAAATGGCCTGGAAGAATCATCAAATAAGACTCTCATCGTGATCATTAAAAAGTCGTTGACTAAAAGAAATAAATTCTAGGAATCTAAACTGAAATATGCCTTATGGGCTGACAGGATCAACACTAAGAAGTCTCTAGGAACCTCACCATTCCATCTTTTTTATGGCATAGACGTTGTTTTTCCTACTTAGCTCAGTATACTAGTCCTGAAATTCTTGCAAGAGGATATTGAGGAGCCCAATGACATCCAACAGAGGATCTTCCATATTATATAAGTTCAGTAGAAAAGAGAGGCACTTGATCAGAGAACATAGGCATACTAGATCAAGATCAAATCATCCTTTGATAAGAAAACCGAGAAAGAGATCTTTCAGGAAGGTGACCTGGTTTTGAGGTGGGATACCATAAGGAATGACAAGTCCAAGCATGGTAAATTCGACAACCTTTGTTTTGTCCCTTTTAAGGTGATTGAAGTCCTAGACAACAACACATTCATCCTGCACAATCTAGATGATACATAGATATTTGGAGGCACAATAAATGGGCACTTTCTAAAACACTATTTTTCTTGAGGATGGGGAAGGTCCCTCTTGTACCATAGACACTTTCCTTTATTGATTTTTTTGATTAGTTAGTTATGTGTGAATAAAGACTCCATAGCCCAACAAGGCACTGGGGTGTAGTTTCAGTTTTTAATTCAATAAAATGCATGGTTGAGGGACAGTAACAGATACACAGGGATGGTATAAAAAAATGAGGGTAAGTGATGAAAGGTAAGAGGAGTTATCTAATCTCAGTTTAGGGTATCATCAAATGAGAATGAAGGAAGAAGATATCCCAAAAACAGCATTACAAATGCGCCTTCCACATTCCAAGGGTTGATGAATTCCATTTTCAAGCCCGTCCTTCGAAAATTTGTGTTAGTATTTTTTGATGATATACTAATCTATATAAAGTCTTGGGAGGATCATGTTCAACATGTTACAAGGTGCTACAACTACTAAAGGAGCAACAAATATATGCCAAACCATCCCAATGTTTCTTTGGAGTAAAGGAGGTAGAGTATTTGTGTCATATTGTATCTCACGAAGGTGTCAAGGTAGACCCTAAAAAGATTAAGGCCATGATGGACTGGCTGATTCCCAAAACATTAAAAAATATTAGAGGATTTTTGGGTTTGACAGGTTACTACTGCAAGCTTGTTCAGAACTATGGAAGAATAGATGCACCTTTACCGACACTAACTAAGAAGGATGCATTTTCATGGACTCCAGAGGCAACTAAAGCTTTTGAACAACTTAAAGAGGTGATGTGTAAAGATCATGTCTTGGCCACTCCAGACTTCACAAAAATCTTTATTGTGGAATGTGATGCCTCAGGGAATGGAATTGGTGTTGTCCTAATGCAAGAAAGAAGACCCCTGGCTTTTGAAAGTCGACCACTCAAGCGAAGGGACTTACACAAACCCATTTATGAGAAGGAAATGATGGAAATACTACATGCATTGAAGAAATGACATCCTTACCTAATATTTAGGCACTTCAAGGTCAAAACATATCATGATAGTCTTAAATACTTCTTGGAACAAAGACTATCTTCAGAAGAACAACAAAAATGGGTAACCAAGATATTGGGTTATAATTTTGAAATCGTCTATAAAAAGGGGAAGAAAAATGTTGTG
>JZKD02S0413640.1:146144-168869 GCA_000966675.3 Picea glauca
GAACGGCTTCTAGTCACTATAGGTGAGTGATTAGGGGGGGGAGGAGTCTTGCGACCACCTCATAACATTAATTAAGTTCAGGCCCTCCTTCTAGCGCCATTTGTTGATGGGCGAAATTGACCATCCGTCAACTAAGAGAGTGGAACCAGTTCGGGGTTGTCTGATAACCCAATTCATTTGGGATGAACCACCCTAACGGGTTTGGCGGCTCCGTTAGCCGATCTAAGGTCCTGAGAAAATAAAATAAAAAACTAATCTAAACTAACTAATCTAACTAAAACTAACTAAAAACAAATAAAACAAACTAATAAACTAATCTAACTATTCTATATATACAATCTACTAACTACTACTATACTAACTCTAACTAATTAACTATCTAACCACTAATTGAATTATAACTTATTCACAAAATGTACAATATTGACAATTCTCAGATTTAATTAAAAGCTGAAAAACTTGTTTGCATTCTGCCCTAAGACAGTAAAAGATATTTTTGTTTGATTTTATAATTTCATGAATGAGAAATAAAACAGAAAACTAATTAAACTAAAACACTAATCTAAACTACAAATATGTCTAATCAAATTAACGAAAATAATCACAAACTAACTTGGATAAACGCTCCAGATTTGCCCTGTGTATGATGACTATGCTAGCAGATCGGAGGAAGGAAACTCACACCGAATAATCCAGAAGCTTCTCGTAAATGATAGCTGCAATGCTCTTTAAGTTTGTTTACAGGACAAACAAGACATAAAAATCATAACAATTATATTATTTATAAATCTCTACAATTAGGTAAACCTGTTATGCAAAGACTTATACAGAATAATCCAATTGATGAAGATGAGAAATCTGTCACTCATAAACTAAATCAATTAATTGCTATGTTTTTAAATACTGGAAGAAATCAGATATGGATCATATTAATTAAATCATATCATTTGGACAAGACTAAGATAGCTAAATTAGTCATTAATCAAATGCAAATTGATAACATAAACATGAAACAAAAGATTGATATTATGAAAGCTAAAGCTGTAGCAGAACATCAATTTCTGTCTCAGTCTCTATTAGATATCCATAAACCTGGTTCTCCCACAAGCGAGGATGATGCTTATTACAAAAAATAATAAGTATTTAAAGGTTTTCCACAGGATAAAACCTCCCCGTGGAAGTTATAAAACTGTTTACATAATATCTGGGAAGATATCACAAAGTTGTCTAAACTAGGAAACTAAAATAAAAATAAAACATCCAAATATCCTCTAGTCTGTCCATCAAATCCCATGCAATTCGAATTCACCTGAAAAGGACAAAAAATGAACAAATTAGAAGGATCTTTTATTAATAAATGATAGAAAAATTAATTCTATATACTAACTATAGAATCCTCTGATTCTGTAGCTAGTCTAAATAAAGATACATAATCAGAATTGAAATAAAATGAAATTTTTTTAAGGAGATTAAATTCAATTATCACCCAATAGCCATTTGAAAACAATTTATTCAATTTGAGCTTGTCATACCATTTGAAATCAAAACAGAATCATAAAATCATTCAACAGAAATAGGTGTACTCTGTTTGTTTTTGTTACCACAAGATCGGGTCAACAGAACCATAATCAAACAGTTGAGAAACCGTTTGATATGCAATGCAATCAATACAAAAACAAATCTTATGCATTTGTTATACCATTTTACCAATAGGAGATATGATTGAATTGAACATGATCGTTTACAATTCGTTATGGCTGTGACGATATAGCAAACAAAATCGTAACAAGGTGTAACAGAGTGTGTACAAGATATCCGATCATTCATTTTTGCAAACTGGGGTAAGCAAGATCGATTACATTCAAATGAATCATAACCGGATTTGGTAAAAATAACACAGTCAATCAATTTGTTTCATAACCAATCAAATCCAACAGTTGTGAAATTGTTTTGATATCAATTGAAATGATTATAATCAAGGCAAATGGCAAGCAACTATTACGCTGCCTTGTCAACAGGGAATATGAATTCGACAAGATCATTCCAATCATTATGACTGTGTTGACACAACAAATGGTTCATGCCACGAATAGATCAATTCAAACCGACGTGAAAATTAATTCAAATAAAACCATAACATGCTCGAATGATTGACAATAGAATTCATAATTTGTTATGGCAAAATTGGCAAACGAGGTCGATTGACTTCAATCGAAACTATGCATTTTACAATGAATTATAATCGGGTTTGACCAATTCATTTTGTCACTTGAATAGAGTAGCAATTACAGTCGGAATCCAATTCATCAAATAATAGAACTATCAGTAATCCAATCAAACGAATCAATCGGCTGGGGTTTAGCATAGTTTTTACTTATCAAATCCATTCCATGATTCGGGTGCACCTGCACAGACTTAAAAGAGCGTAACAGAGTAGTTCATTCCACATTAAAATCGCACAGAGTTTCTTTTCCAATTTAGAAAATCATAGGACACAACATGTTGAAAATTCGTAAAAACCAAAATCTCTGAAATCGTTTTCCAATCACATCATATGGATTATAAAAAAATCAAATCCGAACATTATTGTGTTCTAAACTGAGTATGAAAAACTTCCTTTTAAAATCGGATACAAACCAATCCAGTCGAAGACAAACTATTAATTTTGTTAACTCAATAAAGCAAACCAATCAATCAAATCCAAACGAAGCCCACAAAATCCAATCAAAATCTATCGATTCTTATACTAGGAATGATCAGATCGTATATCGAATCGAAATTTCTTTTTATTCAAAGAAAATCTATATATAGAATGCATGCATTATATCAGAGTCACTCAAGATGTAAATAGAGCTATTTAAAAACTGAATTCAAATCATTATATCAACCTAGATTATTTACAAAACAAAAACGATGTCAAAACCATACCTGTATAGCGACGAGGCTACTTGATTATGCCAATTTAGAATTGACAACGGCCGTGGAGGATTCCACGTTTTTGAACAAGATGGATCCGGTTGTCTTTTTCTTTTTATCTGTTGCTTGGAGCTTGGTCTTTTGACTGATTAGCACTGCAATTTGATCTTCCAGTGATTGAATATTCAACTGGAGTATAGGAACATCAATGTAATATCGTTCTAACCATGAATTTCATTGGTCATAGGGTGACTGTGTGGGTTTAGAAAGAGCAGGCGAGGGTTTGGGAAAATGACTGAGGGTTTCATGAGGCAATTTAATACACGGTTAGTCAGGGTTGTTCTTTAGGTAGGGGGGAAGGTTTGATACAAAGTCATAAGGGGGCTTGGGACATAAACCCTGCGAGTAGGGGTACTCGCTGGCTAAAAAATGTTCAACATCCGAATCAGAATCCTCACTTAGGATGATAGGGTTAGACTTGGCAGAGGGTTTAGGCTTGTTCCTGGCCATGCGTGAAATGAACCGTGAATTCCTTTTCCCTTTGGCATTAGCAGTAAGGTTTTCCTTAGGATTTTTGCTCATAGTCTTTTTAATGGCCTCTGCACTCTTACTTACAGTGTCGGGTAAGTCAACACCAGGGTCGACCGAGGGTTTAGGAAGTAGGAAGTGCAAGGGTACAGGCGGTTCAGCCTTGGATTCAATTACCATAGGTTTGTTGACCTGTACAGATTATGTGTCCTCAAAGCCATTACGGGCGATGAAAGCCCTCCAATTATCACCATGCAAACTCAAATGATAAACAACGATGATCTTAATAAGCCCATGGTGGAACAGGCTGTTGTCAGCCTTCTGCCTCTTAAACTTTTTCGAGATCTTATACAGGGAACGATGAAAGTAGAAAGGCATGTTTAGAGGATACCCTATAAAAATCATCAGCAAACGTAGGTGGTAGAGGAACACAAGTCCGTATCGACCTTCAAAGGTCACAAACTACTTGAATAGCATTAATAAGTCATGCCATCGTGGTTTGAGCATAGATATGGGCATACCTCTGTCACAGGAGGTGACTTTGCGTTTTAAAAACAACAATGTCCATGGCACTTCCTCGACCTTGCAATTCTTAAACTAACATTGTCCCGAGGCAGGTAGCATTGTAGCCGAGCTAATAAACTGCTAATCGATCTCTAAATGTATGTCACCCACCTTGGCTCAAAATCCATCGAAGGTTACAACAAACTGTCGTGCTACACAAAGGTTAAAACCCTCAAATCGTTGTATAAAGGGAAGCCGGCCATTTTCCTTGAGGTCTCTACGAGCATTGTCAAACATTAACAGGTCTTGGTGGCCATTGGGCTCAACTCGCATGACTGGTGCCATGGATCTGAACACATGGTAAGGGAAGGGTTTGGATTCACCAACACACAAAAGAGCCAAACTATCCGAGCTTAATAGAAATGAACGAGCAAAAAGGGATAGGCATAAATGCAAGCATGCGAAGGTGGTGGAGTCTGCCATGCAAAATATTCATTATCCAAGTACAACCGCTGATTTACATAGTTGTTCAATCCATAATAGTAATTCAACCATTGATTCATGTACCCAACTAATGAAATTAAATGTGTATACCAATGCGCGCAAACGCTATGCCATAGTGTTTGAACACCCGACTTATAAATCGATACCAAATTCAACTATGCACCAATGTATCAGTTCATATAATCAAAGTTTAACCAAGGTGCCAAACGATATTCATATAGTTGACAAGACAAAAGATTAACATAAGGATTATATCAAAGGACATATATATAAAAAAAATTAATCATAACCCCTATGCATTTTCATAGAATCAATGATTAGGCAAGTCATATAAAGTGTAAATCCAAATGCTAAATTCCTTACAAACTCAATAAAACCAAGTTATACAATAAATTGAAGTATGTGAACTGATTAGAGGATCTTGCCAGTTGTATAATAATCAATAAAAGGTAAGAGAAATAGGCATAATGACAAAAGAGATATTGACAGTTCAGATAATGATCGAAATACGACTTCGAAAGGAGAAGTTTTCACGCTTACAGTCGTGAAAACTTAACGAAGACAAATGTGCAAATGTCACAAAAATGAAAATGTCGTTAATTGAAAATTGCGACAAAAACTTGATGTTTGCAAGACATAAGTGTAGGCAGCTTATAGGATCATAAGAGAAAAGTGAATTGGCTGCCAATACTTTTCTAGACTCTTGGGATAATATGGTTGTAGCAATTGGTAGTACCACTCAATCTACATTGATGTATGATGATGTAGTTTCATTCTTTTTATCTAAAGAGATGAGGTGGAAAAGCATGGATAGTCATAGCACAGATGCTTTATTTGTAAGAGGTCATACCCAAGACAAGAATCCTGGTAAGCCTTCAGGGGGGATACCTAAATATACAGGTAGATCTAAGTCTCCAGGAAAATATTTGAGGAAATGTTGGAAGTGTGGTAAAACATGGAATTATAAGAAATATTGCAAGTCTAAGAAGGTTGAAAAACCAAAGGGTTCTGATAGTACCTCTTCCATAGAGACGAAAACCTCCACTGAAGAAGGATATGATATTTACCTGGAATCTATAAGTACACATGCAAACCGTGATGTATGGTTGATCGACTCAGGTGCATCATGCCATATGACTCCCCACATGGAGTGGTTCTCTGAATATGAAAAATATGATGGTGGTGATGTATTCCTAGGAGATGAATCGACAGCCAAAATCATGGGATGTGGAAGGGTTAAGTTGTTGCTAAAATATGGAAGGAATAGAACTCTCCCTGGGGTTCTGCACATTCCAAAACTTGCCAGGAGCCTAATATCTGTAAGCAAGTTGGATGATGCAGGAGTGGTACTATATTTGGAAATAACACTTGCAAGATGGTACGAGGAGAAATAGTGTTGACGAGGGGAGTTCGGTGTGGAACTCTATGCAAGTTGTTGGGAAGAACTTATACTAATGGTTGTAACAACTCTGTTGTCCCTGAGGAAAGAAATGAAGGAGACAAGACCAATATTTTCCTAGAAAAGAAGACCATGTTGTGGCTTCAAAGACTGGGGCATATTGGAGAAAAGGGCCTTTGAGCACTACATGATAAAGGTATGGTTGAAGGTATGTCTAATTGCACTTTGGATTTTGATTTCTATGAACATTGCATATATGGTAAATAGAATCGAGTAAGATTCCCATCTGGTGCTACAAGAGCAAAGGGGATCTTAGAGTTGATACACAATAATGTGTTTGGACCTATTCATGTTCCATACCTAGGTAAATTTGTGTATTATGTTTCATTCATAGATGGTTTTTCAAGGAACACATGGATTTATTTTCTTAGAAAGAAATCTGAGGTATTTGATAAATTTAAGGAGTTTAAGGCTTTGGTAGAAAATCAGAGAGAGAATAAAATAAAGGTATTGAGAATAGATAATGGTGGAGAATTCTGTGGAAATGAATTCCAATAATTCTGTAAGAAGTGTGGTATAGGAAGGAGGAAGACTACTCCATACACTCCTCAACAAAATGGATTTGCAGAAATGATGAACAAGACATTGATGGAAAAAGAAAGGAGCATGCTCAGCAGTGTCGGGTTAGGACAAGAATTATGGGCAGAGGTAGTGGGTACAACATGTTACCTGGTCAATCGATCACCTTCATCAACGTTGGATGATAAAACTCCACATGAGGTATTGTTGGCAACCAATTCACATTTTTTTATTTGACTTATAAGCTGCCTACACCAATGTTTTGCAAACATCAATTTTTGTCGCAATTTTCATATAAACGACATTTTTATTTTTGCGACATTTGCACATTTACCTTCATTTTTTTTTTCACAACTGAAAGCGTGAAAACCTGGTCTTTCGAAGTCACATTAAAATCATTGTTGAACTGTCGTTATCCTTCTTGTCGACATGCCTATTGAGCTTACTTTTCACTTATCATTACATAGTTGTCAAGATCTTTTGATTTGTATTTATAAATCGATTGATTGTGACTTTGTCTCGTTAAGTTTGTGATGCATTGGCAATTGGATTTATATGTTCTTTAATTTGGTTTGATTGACCATTGGTTTCATAAAAATATATAGGTGTTATAGTTAAACCTTTGATGTATTTCATTTGATATCACACCTAGCTCAAAACTACATTGGCGCATGGGTTAAACTCTTGACATGAATTGTTACAACACATTGCCACATGGTCAAAACATTGGTATTGGTTTCAATTTGTATGTTGGTGTTTGAAAACTATGGCATAATGTTGATTGCGTGCGCTGGTTTTACCATTGATTTCATTGGTTGGGCAAATGACTTGATTATTGAACTATACAATAGTGGGTCGAACAACTATGAAAGTCAGTGGTTGTACCTTGGCAATAATTATTATGCATGGCAGAGATAAACTCTACCACCTTCGCACGATGGAATTTATGCCTATCCCGTATCTCTGTTTTACCTCTGTTAGTTCGGGTAACCCTTCGTGCACTCTGCTCCTGTGTGTGTTATGATCCAAACCCTGGGCTTACCATGGCACTAGTCGTGCGAATCGAGCCAAACGGAAACCAAGCCTTGCTATTATTTGACAATGCCCAGAAAGACTTGGAGGATAATGGATGGCTCACCTTTCTACAACAATTTGAGGGTTTTAATCTAGTTGTGGCACAACAGTTCGCCCTGACTTTTGATGGCTGTAGAGCCAAGGTAGGCGACATCCAGTTGGAAATCAATGATGAATTTATCAGTTCTTCTATAGGGTTACCATCCTTGGGCCAATGTTGGTTCAAAAATTCTAAGGTCGAGGAGGTGCCATGGCCACTACTGTTCCTCTCGCGCAAAGTCACATCTTGTGACAGAGGTATGCCCATATCCTTGCTTAAACCATGCTGGCATGACCTTATGATAATAGTCAAGAAGTTCATGACCTGTGAAGGTCGATATGGACTCATTTTTCTCTACCACCTGCATTTGTTAATGAATTTTATGGGATACCCATTGAATATGCCCTTCTACTTCCAGCGTAGCCTATATAAAATGTCAAAAAGGTTTAAAATGGAGAAGGATGACAGTAGTTGTTCCACCATGGAATAATTAAAATTATCATTGTTCATTACTTAAGTCTCCACGGTGATAGCTGGCGAGATTTCATCGCTCGAAATGGTTTTGATGACACAGACCCTATCCAGATTGACAAGCCTGTGGTGAATGAAACCAAGGTCGGGCCACCCGTGCCCTTCCATATCCTACTTCCCTCTCCTAATCCTTCGGTCGACCCTTCTATTGACTTACCAG
The DNA here is from genome assembly GCA_000966675.3 of Picea glauca. NCBI lineage: Eukaryota > Viridiplantae > Streptophyta > Pinopsida > Pinales > Pinaceae > Picea > Picea glauca. Next base: position 154,380 of record JZKD02S0413640.1, read on the forward strand.
ACATTGGAATTGAGAAGGCCAAGGCTATAAAGACACCTATGAGCAAAAAGGATAAGGCAAACCCTACTACTAATGCCAAAGGAAAAAGGAATGCTCGACATATCTCGAGAATGGCTAGGAATAATCCTAAACCTTGTGTTGAGCAGAAGCCCATTGTCCTTAGTGAGGATTCAGACTCTGACATAGAACGTTTCCTAGCCAGTGAGTACCCTTACTCATAGGGCCTATCCTCCGAGCCACCTTATGATTTCGTTTCAAACCTTCCCCCGTGCCTAAGAAACAATCCCAGTTACCCAGGGATTAAACTCCCTAATGAAACCCTCAACAATGTAACCAAACCCTCGCCTTCTCTTTCGAAACCTGGACAGTCATCCTATGACCAATGTGATTTAAGGTTGGAACGATACTATATAGACATTCTTGTGCTTCAATCAAAAATCCAATCTCTGGAAAGTCAAGTTGTAGTGTTGACTAGCCAAAGAGACAAACTTCAAGCAACTTATAGGAAGAAAAGGACCACTGGTTCCATCATATTTAAAAACGTTGAATCAGCTACATCCGTTGTCAACTCCAAAATGTCATGATCAAGCCGTCTGCTCGCCATACAGGTATGAATTTTGGATATTGTTTTCATTTTTGTAAATTCCTCAGATAAATACAATGTTTTGAATTTGGTTTTCGAATAGCTCAGTGTATCTTTCGAAATGACTCTGTCATAATATGTTCATCCTGTATAGTATTTTCGATTGCTAAAAATAAATGAAATTTGGTTACATGATTTACCCAGCTTAGTCACTGATAGATTTTATCGGATTTGATTGATTTTCGATTGGATTTGATTTGTTTGATTGAGTTAACAAAATTGATGGTTTGTTGTCAAGTGAATTTGTTTGTATCCAATTTGAACAAATTTTTTTTTTTTCATACTAGATTTAGGATACGATCATGTTTTGATTTGATTTCGTTATGGTTAGATTGTATCCTTTGATTTTGGAACGACTTCGTAAGTTTGAATTGATGTGATGTAATCTTATAAGTCGGGAATACAACTCTGATCGCTTCCAATTTGGAAAAACGACTATGTTTTTATGGAAACAATACTCTCATTAAAAGCCTATGCAAACGATATTCACGCCCGAATCATGGAAGGTTTTTTATTAGATATGACTATGTTAAACCCTCGTTGTTTGATTCGCTTGATTGGATTGCTGTGTATTTTCAATTAGTTCGATCATTTTCATGAGTTGGATTCACATCGTAAAAGCTGCTCTGTTTGATTTTAATTTGCAAAACGAATTCATTGACTTTGATTATCTCTATCAAATCCAATTATAATTTGTTTCAAAGAAATCATTTTGATCAAGGTAAATCGATATTGTCTTCCAATTTGGATAAAACAAACGATCAGATAATTATTAGGAACCTTGTTACCAACTGATTGGTCTCATATTGATTTCATTTGTGGATAGTTACGCACCAGTTTTGGTTTAATTCACTTATGGCATAAATCATTTGTTATATCAGTATAGTTATGATCTCGTTTAGATTCAATTGTGTTTCCTTTTGATGAGGCAGCATAACAGTTGCATAGAATTTATTTTAATTATATCGATTTCAGTTGATATGAAACAATTTCATTACTATTCATTACGATTCTGTCCACCCGACTTTGTGGCAACAAACGAAACAGAGTACATCTATCTCTGTAATCAGTTGATTGATCTTGGTCCTGTTTGGTTTTGAATGGTATAACAATTTTAGTTTGAATGATTCGTTTTCAAATAGCTATTGGATGTGAGTTAAATTTAATTATTTAAAAGATTTGAGTTGACTTCAATGTTGATTCTGTGTCTTATTTAGACCAGCTACAAAATCGCAAGATTATGTAGCTAGTCTATAGAGTTAGATTTTTATCATTTTATTAATAAAGGATCCTTCTAACTTGTCCATTTTTTACCCTTTTCAGGTACATATGAATTGCATTGGACATATTGGATAGTCTAGGGATATTTGTGTGTTTTAGTTTTATTTTAGGCTCTTAGTTTAGTCAGACTTGGGATATCTTCCCAGATTTTTTGTAAACAGTTTGATAAATTCTACAGGGATGTTTTACCCTGTAGAAGGTCTTTAAATACTTATTTTTTTTTTTGTAATAAGGATCATCCTCACTTGTGGGAGAACCAGGCTATGGATTTCTAATACAAACAGAGACAAGAGTTGATGTTTTGCTACAACTTTTGCTTTCATAATATCAATCTTTTGTTTCATGTTTATACTTATCAATTTGCATTTGATTAGTGGCTACTTTAGCTATCATAGTCTTTTGCAGAATGATATGATTTAATTAATGTGATCCATGTCTGATTTATTTCATTAATCTAAAATACAACAATTACTTTGTTCAGTTAATGAACGACAGATTTCTCTTCTTCATCAATTGAACTATTATGTATAGATCTTTGCATACAAGTTTATCTAACTGTGAAGATTTATAAATTATAAGATTATTGTTATTTTTATGTTTTGTTTGTCCTGTGATCATACCTTAAGAGCACTGCATCTTATCGTTTATGACAAGATCCTGGATAATTCGGTGCAGGTTTCCTCCTTCCGATCAGCTAGGACGATCATCATACACAGGACAAATCTGGAGCGTTTCTCCAGGTCAGTTTGTGATCAATTTTCATTAATGTGTTAGTATAATATTAGTATTTTAGTTAGATATATTTGTAGTTTAGATGTATAGTTAGAATTAATATATTAGTTGTTTAGTTTAGTTAGTTTCTGTTTTATTTCTTGTTCATAAAATTATAAAATCAACAAAAAATATCTTCCTCTGTCTTGGGGTAGAATATAAATGAGTTTTTTCAGGTTTTATTTAAATATGTAAATTGTAGATATTGCACATTTTGTGAATAAGATTTATTTGTAATTAATTAGTGAGTAGATTGTATATATAGAATAGTTATTTTAGTTAGGTTTGTTTGTTTAATAGTTAGTTTTAGTTAGATTAGTTTATTAGTTAGTTTAATAGTTAGTTTTAGTTAGATTAGTTAGTTTAGAATAGTTTTCCTTTTTGTTTTCTTAGGACTTTAGATCGGCTAACGGAGCCGCTAAACCCGTTAGGGTGGTTCATCCCAAATGGCATGGGTTATTAGACAACCTCGGACCGGTTCCACTCTTTCAGTTGATGGACGGTCAATTTCGCTTGTCAACAAATGGTGCTAGAAGGAGGGCCTTAACTTAATTAATGGCATGAGGCAGTCGCAAGAATCATCCACCCCCTAATTGCTCACCTATAGTGACTAGAATCCATTCAAACAATAATATTCCCCTTCGAACAACAACTACTTCAATCGACGATCCACAGATCACAGTTGAGCCAACAACCCCTAATCCTATAGGTGGTGACATACAAGAGATTGTCCGTCAATGTCTTATAGAAACACATAGTGCCTTAGCCCGTTTGAGGCAACCTAACTGTCTGTGGGGACAACCTTTGGACTTCTTCGATATTAGAGAGAAATTAGGAGGCACTAACCTCACTGTGAATCCTACATATCCAAACCTAAATCCTTCTATAGGAGGATCTGGGATACCCCCTTCACCACCTCCATCATCTCCTTCCTCTTCTGGAGGAGATTCCTCTGACGAAGGCAATTCCCCTTCTCAGCCTTCCACACCCACTACCCCAATGGCAAGTCAGAACAACCCTACTTGGCCCTGGCTTGATCAGGATGCCGTAGCTATACTCGGAGCTCAGCATCCTTTACCTAAACACCCGGAGAAATGGCTTCCCAAGTTTGACCCTGACTCAAAAAAGATCGATGAAGATCACATTAAAAAATTTATGTTAGCCATAAGACTCTACAATGTCGAACATGAAGACATTGTCTATAGGTTGTTACATTATACTTTTGAGGGTAATGCATCCACATGGTACTTTTCCCAACAGCCCCATACCATCGTATCTTGGGAAAACTTCAAGTTGTGCTTTTTGGAAAAGTTTGAAGACGGTAAAACTCCAGAAGTTCTATTCATGGATCTTTCTAGCTTAAGAATGAACCCAAAAGAAAAAGTTAAATACTTTAATAAAATATTCTTAACACTCAAAAACCGAATCCCTACGGATTCCATGCCTGCTGAGAGTCTTATAATAGCATACTACATTAAAGCTTTGCATCAAAGTATAGCTATTTGGGTTAAATGATCTAAGAAAGCCACGTTGTTATAAGCCTTTGAGGAGGCCAGCCAGATTGAAAAAGAAATACTTAGTCTTAAAGACTCTACTAGCAACGAAACTGAGACTAGTCCTTCTTCCAGAAAGAAGATCGAAATCCTCCCCAGACCCACTCAAAGTAAAACACAACCTGAAACCTCTGATTTAGAAAACTTAACTAATGTTGTTCAAAAGCTATCAAATCAAGTTATAGACTTAAAAAGGTCGACCAAAGAAGCTTCCTCGAGTAAAGGGCCCTACAAACCCCCATTCCGAAAGCCTTTTCCTACCAACTGACCTAATTCAAACACAGAAGGCCTAAATCTAGAAAGTATGCAATGCGCCCTTCAAATGATTCTAGAAGCCCAAGATAACTTGATACCTCCTGAGATTCCTGAGGAGGTAGTTGAACAACAAACAGTTCAAGAAGAAGAGTCTTCTCCAAACATTTTTGGACACTTCTCGGATAGCATCTTTCAAGCTAACTTCGAGACAGTACATCCTTATAACAACAGGAGTAAGAAAGCAAACAAACCTTCTTCCAAAAACACTACAACTTTGCCTCCAAAGCAATCTAAATCAACTGAGACTAAACAGAGTAATGTGAACCCCAACTTAGATTATGATGTAGTTGAAGATCTTAAAAAGTTAAGGGCTAACATTTCTATTTTTGAGTTATTGAAGTTTCCATTTCTGCTACAAAAAATGTTACAGAATATCTTAGAGAATGGAAAAAATGGTAATCCAAGTGGTAACAAGGTTGTGCAGAACAAAGTCCCTCAAAAGACTTCCACTAAAAATAATCTTGATCCTCAAGATAAAGGAAGCCTTCCTGTAAGTAATGTAAATAATGTAAATAATGTAGATAAAATAGCTTTAGAAACTGCGAGTAAAAAGACGGAAGCTACCACTCTTAGTACTCGCAAAAATGTACCTCCATTCCTATTAACTTTTGAAATCTTCAATAGAAACGTGCATAATTGTATGGTAGACTCAGGAGCATCATCCAACGTGATGCCTTGGTCTATTTGCCAAAATGTTAACACTGAAGTTGAACCCTCAACTTTAAAAATCATACAACTTGATCGAACAAATGTCAAAGTTATAGGCGAACTAAAGAATGTTCTTATTAGATTATCGTCTAACCCCAAGGTTCATCACATTATTGATATAATTGTTATGGATATTTCAGAAGTGTATGGTCTATTTTTAAGCAGGGACTGGTCAGAGTAGCTACATGGTTATTTCGCGACAGATTGGTCCCATCTATGGCTTCCAGAGAATGGAAAGCTTAATAGAATAAAGGTGAATCGTGAGTGCTACCTTAAGTTCATGGTCACAGATATGAACGATCCCAACGAACCGTATACACCTTCTGTTGATTCACCCGAAGTACAAGGGATGGACACCTTCTTCGGCAACTTCATGGCCGAGGTTTCACCTATCACCAATCCAGAACAACAGTCCGAGATTGCAGCATACGTACAGCCAAAAGCTTCCACGCAACGGTCTCATGCACCCGATGGAAATCAAATCTAGTCTCTTTATTTTGACGGGTCAAAGTCCAAAGAAGGAGCCGGAGTAGGCTGTGTCATTATCGATCCGACAGGTAACAAAACATTGATGGCATGTAGGTTGGAATTTGAATGTACTAACAATACTGTAGAATATGAGGCTTTACTGCAACGTCTCAGAAAAGCTTCGGATATGAACATTCAAAATATAACCGTCTTTGGCGACTCTAAAATAGTGGTTAGACAGGTAAGAGACTCTATTCACTATTTATCCCCGCATCTCAAAAGCTACCAGTTTCAGGTATGGAATTTAATGAATAATTTTTTTTCTTTCAATATAAATTCTATTCCTAGATTGAATAACTCTGAAGTAGATTTATTAGCTAATGTAGCTTCTAAACTTCTTCCTACAGAAGGATTGTCCCCAGATGCATACTCCGTTGAGCTACTGTTTTGGCCATCCATTCCCGACAACATCACGAACTGGAGAGTATTTGATGACGATCGTTAGATTATTAACTTTTTTCACATGGAAGAAACCTTCAAGGCGCAATGATAGATGAACACACACACAATGACAATTTGTGTGATTTCATGGTAATACCAGATCCGAGAACTCCTGAATCTTCATCGGATATGGTAAACTCGATCCCTAAATCTGTAATTAGATTAGAGAAGTTTTATGATTTTCAAGATAAATTCAAAAAGACAGTCAATGCCAAAACCAATAGTTCCTTGTTATCTTATGAAAAAGTAAACTTAGGAACTAATGAAAATCCTCAATGCATTAATCTAGGGTTGGGATGTTCTCAACAAGAAAAAGCTGCATTCATTAAATTGTTCAAATAATTTAAATATGTCTTTGCTTGGACATATGATGACCTTAAAACTTTCGACCCTAACATCATACAACATGTCAACCCGATGAAGCCCCAAACCTTACCCTTTCAACAAAAACTAAGGAAAATGCATCCTAAACTCGAATCGACCGTTCAAAAATAATTGAATAAGCTCCTAAATGCTAAGATAATTTTTCCTGTTAGGCACACTCAATGGGTTTCTAACCTTGTCCCAGTCTGGAAGAAAAATGGGGAAATCCAACTCTGTGTCGATTTCTGAAACCTTAATAGGGCGTCTGATAAAGACAACTACCCTGTCCCACCCATGGAACAGATCCTTCAATAGGTATTTGGTTCTGAAAGGCTATCCTTACTGGATGTTTTCTCAGGATACAACCAAGTCCTGATGTCTCCACCAGACCAACTAAAAACTACCTTCCGTACTCCGTGGGGCACTTATGCTTATCGCAAAATGCCTTTTGGATTGATTAATGCCGGTGCCACTTTTCAGAGAGCAATGGACATTGATTTCCGAGGCTTAATCAATCAGTCCATTGTAGTTTACTTAGATGATGTGACTGTATTTTCCAAAAACAAAAACGATCATCTAGCTCACTTACGAGTCGTTCTACAACGATGTTGAAAATACGGCATCTCATTGAATCCAAAAAAATCCATCTTTGCAGTAGAACAGGGTAAACTCTTAGGATTCATTGTGTCTAGTGAAGGGATGATTATTGACCTCAAAAGGAATCAATTCATCGTGAAACTCCCCCCTCCTACATCCAAAAAATCTATGCAGTATTTCATAGGCCAGATTAACTTCGTGAGAAGATTTGTCCCTAGTTTCTCCGAAATGGTCAGGCTTTTACAGAATTTGATTAAGAAAGACACCCAATATCACTGGGGACCCCTAGAAATTCAAGATTTTAATGCAATAAATAAGGCAATAATAGACGCTCCCTCTCTCATGAGCCCAGATTTTTCTCAAGACTTTACACTCTACACTTTTGCTTCTGACCGTTCCTATGCCGCCGTCCTAACCCAAAAGAATGCCAAAAAAAATGAAGTACCCATTGCCTTTATGAGCTCTGCTTTCAAAGGCGCTGAACTTAATTATCCAGTGGTATATCGGCAAGCCTATGATGTGTTCAAAGAATTTAAACACTTACGGTCCTATATTTTGAAATCAAGGACGAAAGTCGTTGTCCCCTACCCAGCCGTGAGGAACCTGTTAGTGCAGAAGGAACTAGGAGAAACGAGGGCCAACTGGGTCACCTCTTTGCAGGAGTATGACTTAGAAATCACCCTAGCTCATATAGTGAGAGGCCAAGGGTTATGCAAGTTAGTTGCTGATTTAGGACAACAATAAGAAAGCGATATGTCAAACCTAGAACTAGGTGATCAAAGTCTAATCTGTTGCGCGCAAAACCCTATTAGTCCTTGGTATGACGATATAAGATTCTGTATTGAACATGGGTCAGCTCCCCGTCACATTGACCTCGTTAAAAGAAGAGCGTTGATATTAAAGTCTGCCTCCTTTCATCTGGTTAATGGTATCTTGTTTAGTCAAAGTTTTGACGGTGTACTGATGCGTTGTCTTGAAAAAGACGAAGAAGAAAAAATCTTGCTAGAGTTTCATGCAAGAGAATCTAGTGGTCACTTCGGTGGTGACACCACTGCTCATAAATTTATAAGAGCCGATTATTACTGGCCTACACATTTTAGAGACGCCCATGCCTCGTGTCGTAAATGAATTATTTGTCAAAAAGCATCAGGGCGATTAAAAAAAACAACCTTTCCTCTGCAGCCCCTTTCAGTAGATTCTCCTTTTCAACAATGCGGCCTTGATATCATAGGTCCAATCAACCCCCCATCCTTGCAACAACACAATTTTATTTTGACAGCCACAGATTACTTTACCTGATGGTCTGAAGCTGCTGCATTAAGAACTGTCAACACCAGTCAGGTAATTGCCTTTCTAAATTCGAATATTATCACTCGTTTCGGTATCCATGACTGTTTAGTATTCGATAATGCTTCTTACTTTTCCTCTCTTGAGATGAGAGAGTTCGCTTTGAAAAAAGGAATTAAGCTCAAGTATTCTACTATCTATTACCGCCAGGGCAACGGATTGGTAGAATCCATAAATAAGAACTTGATTAAAATCATCAAGAGAACGGTGGTTGAAAATCACAAGAATTGGCACAATGCACTATTGAACGCGTTATGGGCTGATAGGGTAACGCCAAAAGCTGTTATAGGTAACTCCCCCTTTTTTCTCGTTTATGGCAAAGAAGCAATTTTACCACCTCACATTCTTCTTCCTTCCCTTCAGTTGTCGCAAAAAATCCAAGAAGAAGATTGTCCCCCTTTGGAAAACTGAATTAATGCTTTGATGAAGTTAGAAAAGGTAAGAGCCCAAGCTAAACGTAAGTTAGATCAGCATCAACTATTGGTTAAAAGTTGGTTCGATTCTAACTCTGCTTCTGATAGGAATTTTGAAGTAGGTGACCTCATCCTGAAATGGGACAAACCACATGAGGGAAAGGGAGAACACACTAAATTTCAAAACTTATGGCTTGGACCATTTTTAATTGCTGAAAAGTTGGGTCCCAGTTATTTTCGATTGCAGAATCTTGAGGGTCAGCTTGACACCTACCCAGTGAATGGCCAAGCCCTGAAAAGATACTTTGCTTGATAACAACCCTTGTACATTATGTACATATTTTGCTTTTGTTTGCTTTTTCATTTGCTTTTTTGTTTTTGATTTTTCTTTGAATTTATCAGTTTGTGTTTTCTTTCAAATACACATACCCATACACTGAGCTATGCAGACAAGGACAATAGAAAACTCCTCTGCTAAAATAACTTCTAAGAAAATTTGTATAAACATCAATGGTATATTTCTGAAATTTACATCTATGTTGGAAAATTCTTTTGTTTGAAAGAAGATGACTGATTTTGATCTCTGAGTAAAGCTTGTCATGATCATCTATTATATTTTTACGCTGTCCCTATTCTTGAAGGGAATGACTCAGAAGATGTCTCCCTGCTTTAAGAAGATTTTTTTTTTTGTAAATAAAACATCTCTGGATCTAAATAAAGGACAGTTCTAAAAAATTATGATGAGTTATGAAAAAATATGTTAAAATATCATGATTTTCAACGTCATGCCGCTCAGCTATATATCTTTCAAAATAAATAAATAAATAAATTATTAATAAGAGCTGTGGGAAGTGCTTGTAAACCCGTCGGGATGCTGAACAGGTCTGCTGGTAGCGGGTAAATGCATGCATGATGCCAAGACAACTTCGTCGGGGTACTGAACAGGCCTGCTGGCAGTGAAGCAATGTCGGGTATATGAAAATCGACAAATAAGAATCCTCTTTAAAGTCCTTTATTCTGATCCAAAACTTTTTGGCAAGATATAGATGTCAGAGTGGGTTAAATGTCAACCCTTTCGAGGCTATGGACACCTACTGGAAGCAGTGGCTATGCCAACAGTATTGGAGATTTTATCTTTAATATCGTGATTCGTTGGTCTTAAGATTGTTATCAGTTTTCATCTTTAAAACACTGTTGGAATAGTTGGTTAATGATGATGTTATACGATTTTCTGGTTGTCATTTTTGATTTGGAATTATCTTTGCTATCCTAATCTGAATTTGTTCCTTTTGGCAGAGATAACTGCTTCTACCAGTGTGTCGCCATTGTTGGCAGCCAATTCACATTTTTTTATATGACTTATAAGCTGCCTACACCAATGTTTTGCAAACATCAATTTTTGTCGCAATTTTCATATAAACGACATTTTTATTTTTTCGACATTTGCACATTTACCTTCGTTTTTGTTTTCACGACTGAAAGCGTGAAAACTTGATCTTTCGAGGTCACATTAAAATCATTGTTGAACTGTCGTTATCCTTCTTGTCGACGTGCCTATTGAGCTTACTTTTCGCTTATCATTACATAGTTGGCAAGATCTTTTGATTTGTATTTATGCTTCGATTGATTGTGACTTTGTCTCATTAAGTTTGTGATGCATTGGAAATTGGATTTATATGCTCTTTAATTTTGTTTGATTGACCATTGGTTTCATAAAAATATATAGGTGTTATGGTTAAACCTTTGATGTATTTCATTTGATATCACACCTAGCTCAAAACTGCATTGGCGCATGGGTTAAACTCTTGACATGAATTGTTACAACACATTGCCACATGGTCAAAACATTGGTATTGGTTTCAATTTGTATGTTGGTGTTTGAAAACTATGGCATAACATTGATTGTGCGTGTTGGTTCTACCATTGATTTCATTGGTTGGGAAAATGACTTGATTGTTGAACTATACAATAGTGGGTCGAACAGCTATGAAAGTCAGCGGTTGTACCTTGGCAATAATTATTATGCATGGCAGAGATAAACTCCACCACCTTCGCACGATGGTATTTATGCCTATCCCGTATCTCTGATTTACCTCTGTTAGTTCGGGTAACCCTTCGTGCAATCTTCTCCTGTGTGTGTTATGATCCAAACCCTGGGCTTACCATGTGTTTGGCTCCATGGCACTAGTCATGCGAATCGAGCCAAACGACAACCAAGCCTTGCTATTATTTGACAATGCCCGAAAAGACTTGGAGGATAACGGATGGCTCACCTTTGTAAAATGATTTGAGGGTTTCAATCTAGTTGTGGCACAACAGTTCGCCCTGACTTTTGATGTCTATAGAGCCAAGGTGGGTGACATCCAGTTGGAAATCAATGAGGAATTTATCAGTTCTTCTATAGGGTTACCATCCTCGGGTCAGCATTGGTTCAAAAATTCTAATGTCGCGGAGGTTCCATGGCCACTACTGTTCCTCTCATGCAAAGTCAGATCTTGCGACAAAGGTATGCCCATATCCATGCTTAAACCACGATGGCATGACCTTTTGATAATAGTCAAGTAATTCGTGACCTGTGAAGGTCGATATGGACTCATTTTTCTCTACCACCTACGTTTGTTAATGAATTTTATGGGATACCCATTGAATATGCCCTTCTACTTTCAGCGTAGCCTATATAAAATGTCAAAAAGGTATAAAAGGGAGAAGGATGACAGTAGCCTGTTCCACCATGGACTAATTAAACTTATCATTGTTCATTACTTAAGTCTCCACGGTGATAGTTGGCAAGCTTTCATCGCTTGAAATGGTTTTGATGACACAAACCCTGTCCAGGTTGACAAGACTGTGGTGAATGAAACCAAGGTTCGGCCACCCATGCCCTTCCATATCCTATTTCCCTCTCCTAAGCCTTCGATCAACCCTGCTATTGACTTACCAGACGTTGGAACTGAGAACGTCGAGGCTATAAAGAGACCTGTGAGCAAAAAGGCTAAGGCAAACCCTACTACTAATGCCAAAGGAAAAAGGAATGCTCGACTTATCTTGTGAATGGCTAGGAATAAGCCTAAACCTTGTGTTGAGCAGAAGCCCATTGTCCTTTGTGAGGATTCAGACTCTGACATTGAATGTTTCCTAGCCAGTGAGTACCCTTACTCACAGGGCCTATCCTCCGAGCCACCTTATGATTTCATTTTGAACCTTCCCCCATGCCTAAGAAACAATCCCATCTACCCAGGGATTAAACTCCCTAACAAAACCCTCAGCAATGTAACCAAACCCTCACCTTCTCTTTCGAAACTCGGAAAGTCGTCCAATGACCAATGTGATTTATGGTTGGAACGATACTATATAGACGTTCCTGTGCTTCAATTGAAAATCCAATCTCTGGAAAGTCAAGTTGCAGTGTTGACTAGACAAAGAGACAAACTTCAAGCAACTGATAGGAAGAAAATGACCACTGGTTCCATCATATTTAAAAACGTTGAATCGGCTACAGCCGTTGTCAACTCCAAAATGTCATGATCAAGCCATATGCTCGCCATACAGGTATGAATTTTGGATATTGTTTTCGTTTTTGTAAATTCCTCGGATAAATACAATGTTTTGAATTTGGTTTTCGAATAGCTCTGTGTATCTTTCGAAATGACTCTGTCATAATATGTTCATCCTGTACAGTGTTTTCGCTTGCTAAAAATAAATTAAATTTGGTTACATGATTTACCCAGCTTAGTCACTGATAGATTTTATCGAATTTGATTGATTTTCGATTGGATTTGATTTGTTCGATTGAGTTAAAAAAATTGATGGTTTGCTGTCAAGTGAATTTGTTTGTATCCAATTTGAACAGAAAGTTTTTTTTCATACTAGATTTAGGATATGATCATGTTTTGATTTGATTTCGTTATGGTTAGATTGTATCCTGTGATTTTGGAACGACTTCGTAACTCTGAATTGACGTGATGTAATCTTATAAGTCAGGAATACAACTCTGATCGCTTCCAATTTGGAAAAACGACTCTGTTTTTATGGAAACAATACTCTCATTAAAAGCCTGTGCAAATGATATTCACGCCCGAATCATGGAAGGTTTTTGATTAGCTATGACTATGTTAAACACTCGTTGTTTGATTCACTTGATTTGATTGCTGTGTATTTTCAGTTAGTTTGATCATTTTCATGAGTTGGATTCGCATCGTAAAAGCTTCTCTGTTTGATTTTAATTTGCAAAACAAATTCATTGACTTTGATTATCTCTATCAAATCCAGTTATAACTCGTTTGAAAGAAATAATTTTGATCAAGGTAAATCGATCTTGTCTACCCATTTGGCTAAAAAAACCGATCATATAATTATTGCGAACCCTATTACCAACTGATTGGTCTCATATTGATTTCATTTGTGGATAGTTATGCGCTAGTTTTGGTTTAATTCTCTTATGGCATAAATCGTTTGTTATATCAGTACAATTATGATCTCGTTTAGATTTCATCGTGTTTCCTTTTGATGAGGCAGCATAACAGTTGCATAGAATTTATTTTAATTATATCGATTTCAGTTGATATGAAACAATTTCATTACTATTCATTACGTTTCTATCCACCCGACTTTGTGGCAACAAACGAAACAGAGTACATCTATCTCTGTAATCAGTTGATTGATCTTGGTCCTGTTTGGTTTTGAATGGTATAACAATTTTAGATTGAATGATTCGTTTTCAAATAGTTATTGGATTTGAGTTAAATTTAGCTATTTAAAAGATTTGAGTTGATTTCAATGCTGATTCTGTGTCTTATTTAGACCAGCTACAAAATCGCAAGATTTTGTAGCTAGTCTATACAATTAGATTTTTATCATTTTATTAATAAAGGATCCTTCTAACTTGTCCATTTTTTAGCCTTTTCAGGTACATCTGAATTGCATTGGACATATTGGATAGTCTAGGGATATTTGTGTGTTTTAGTTTTATTTTAGGTTCTTAGTTTAGTCAAACTTGGGATATCTTCCCAGATTTTTTGTAAACAGTTTGATAACTTCTACAGGGATGTTTTACCCTGTAGAAGGTCTTTAAATACTTATTATTTTTTGTAATAAGGATCATCCTCACTTGTGGGAGAACCAGGCTATGGATTTCTAATACAAACAGAGATAGGAGTTGATGTTTTTATACAACTTTCGCTTTCATAATATCAATCTTTTGTTTCATGTTTATGCTTATCAATTTGCATTTGATTAGTGACTACTTTAGCTATCATAGTATTTTGCAGAATGATATGGTTTAATTAATGTGATCCATGTCTGATTTCTTTCATTAATCTAAAATACAACAATTACTTTGTTCAGTTAATGAACGACAAATTTCTCTTCTTCATCAATTGAACTATTATGTATAGATCTTTGCATACAGGTTTATCTAACTGTGAAGATTTATAAATTATAAGATTGTTGTTATTTTTATGTTTTGTTTGTYCTRTGATCATACCTTAAGAGCACTGYAGYTTATCGTTTACGASAAGCTCCTRRATAATTC
>JZKD02S0413640.1:198392-257411 GCA_000966675.3 Picea glauca
TAGTGATTTTAGAGCCAAAAATTCTTCTTTGGTGATATTGTTCTTTGGTGGTTTTACTCTACGGAGAATTACTGAGCAGTCTTGTCTAATTTCTTCTTTAGCATTGTCTGGGAGGGTTTTAATACTATTTTCAATGCTACATAGGATATCTTCAATAGGAATTTTGCGAGGGGAAATGGCAAAGTTAAGACCTTTTTCTACTAACCTAGTAGTGTTTTCATCGATGGGATGGGTTGATAAGTTTATAACTAGATTTTTGGTTACTATGTTTTTAACCTGGTTAGTCTTACATTCAAGGTTGTTGACTTGTTTACTATCGCTAATATTGGAGATATTAAGGACGGGATTTGGGTTTGTGGTATTGCAGATCGTGTTGATGTTGGGTGGACCTATTATTTTAATCTTATTATCATTATTATTTGGTTCGTTTTCACATTGGCTTTTACCGTTGTGGTTTTTTACATTGTTCATTATATGGGCGTTGTTAATATTTTTGGTATTTGTGGTATCAAGATTGGTTATTTGAATAATGGGATTGGGGGGATTAATGCTAATAAAAGAATTGGGTTCAATATTACTGTGATCCAGATTGCTGTAGCTAACATTGCTGTGTTTATTATCAAAATTATTATCAAAAAAATTTATCGGCATGTTGTGGTTTGAATTAACAATGTTGTGTTTATTATCAAAATTATTGTTAAAATTTTTTACTGGTGTGTTAAAACTATTAAGTCCATTATCAAATTCAAGTGCAAGTTCGTGGTTATAATTAACTCGACTCCTACTGGTAAGAACAAATCTAAAAAAGGGAAGGGTAGGAATAAGGAGGATAAGAATAAAAACCTGCAATCCTATAAGGCCAAGACACAACCTGCTGAATATAAGGATAAGCGCAAACCTCATTATCCTTTCCTTATCTATGGTCATGATCACTACACGAAGTATTGTCTGAGACGTGCTAAGGTCATGAAGTTCCTCCAAGGGATCCCAAAAACTCCTACCCCTACCATCATGTCTCAAACCTTCCCTTCTCAAAAATAGGCTCAATTGGTCATCCATGATCAACCTTCTTCCTCCACCACCTCCTATGTACTTATGTGTAATGGTGATTCAAAGAAGAATGACATCACACTTACCACTCGTGCCAAATATTACCCTTCCTCCAAGGAGAAAGTTGATGATATACCACCTTCGTTGGTTCAAAAATATACCTTGGATCCACCTTCCAATGGTCCTCTTCATCTCGAATGACCAAACCCTGACACAGTCCTTCGGCCTCCTCCCAATATCATGGCTCGAAAGTCTTCTTTCAATCTTCATGCGCATGCTGCCAAGAACTATAGTATAGTGGAATATTTGGCACAAGCACCATCTGTGATGTCATCCCTCGAAGTCCTTCAGAGTTTTCCTATACAACGGAAGGTGTTGTTGAAACATATTGGTGGAATCAACCCTACGGATACAAATTTAATAATATTTGACTTGGAAGATCACATTCCAAGGTTACCCCCTCATCTCACCTTTCAAATACAAGTTGTTGTCTCTAACAAGAACATTTGTAGAATATCTATTGATGAGGGTGCCTCGACATGTTTCATGTCTAATTCCTTCTACAAATCCATTGGCTCTCCTCCCTTAACTGAAGCACACAACATGCTCAAAATCTTTAATGGGTCTAGATTTAAGCCCTACGGTGTCCTCCCTTCATTGCCTATTATATTAGAAGGAAAAATAGTCAATATTGAAGTTGAGGTCTTTGATGCACTTCTTGATTACAACCTTCTACTTGGCCATAGCTGGATCAATTCTATGCATGCAGTCATGTCTACTCTTTTTCGGATCGTGCGTTTTACGCATCAAGGAAAGGTAGTTACCAGAGACCAACTAGCCTTCTTCAACTCTGACACACGTACCAGCAACATACCTTTCATTGCAAAGACACCCCCTAGATACGAGAATGTCAACGTGGGTCTACTAAAAGATTCCACTCTGATGGGTACATTCCCAATCCCACCACCCGACATTCCACCACCTCTGGTTGCCTCGATCAACATAATTTCCACCTTCATTCATGAAACCCATTCATCTTCTGACCCATGGCTAATACCTAAACCTGGTGATTATTCTCGCTATGGTGACCATATACCTTTAAGTCCGATTGAATCTGCCTATCAATCCATTCAATCAACATCCCCCTCTACCCCCTCTCTCGGTGATTCATCTCCTGATCCTTTTCAGGTGATTTTTCCCACAAATGAGATGATTATGTTGGTTATGTCTATAAAGGACATTCCTTGGGATGATGGACATCATCATTCCAATCTATTCCTGGAACAACACACCCTTGAGAGTTACCAACAGGTTTCGACCTCGTCGACTGTTGTCGTTATTACTTCAGTTCCCAACTCCACACATGATGTGTTATACAAAAGGAACTTAAGCAAAATTTCACCAACCATCCCCCTCGACATCTCTATCAAACCTGGAGTTGTTGAAAATGTGCACATTGGAGCTTCGTGTTCCACTGATGAAGTTGCCATGTACAAATCCCTTTTTCAAGAATTTCATGACATCTTCACCTGGAGCTAGAAATAGATGGCTGGTATTGACCCCGATATTTTTGTACACGAAATCAAGACATACTTGGGTGCTAAACCCATCCGACAAAGACTTTGCCCGATACAACCACACAAAGCAGCCGCTATCAAGCTTGAAGTCGAAAAACTTCTCAAAGTTGGCTTTATTTATCCCGTGGATTTAACTGGTTGGGTATCCAATCTCGTTCTGGTTAACAAGAAATAAGGTATGATCCATGTCTATGTTGATTATAGGGATATCAAAAAAGCTTGTCCTAAAGACAACTTTCCTACCCCCTTTGTTGACCAAATTGTTGACGATTGCGACGGAAGTGAAATCTTCTTTCTGATGGATGGTTTCTCTAGATATAATCAGATCAACATCTTTCCAGTGGATCAACACAAAACCACTTTTATTTGTCCTTGGGGAACTTTTGCCTACTAGAAACTACCATTTGGTTTAAATAACGTCGGTGTCACGTTTCAATGTGCTATGTCTTATGCTTTCCATGATATTAAACACATTGTAAAACCATATTTAGATGACCTAACAGCACATTCCATGCATCGTAGTGATCATCTGACCCACCTCCGAGCCACTTTCCTTCACTGTCGGTTCTATCGTATATGATTAAACCCACACAGATGTGTTTTTTGTGTGGATTTTGGCCGACTCTTAGGATTTATTGTGTCACGTCAAGGGATCAGGGTAGATCCTTTGAAGTTTGAGTCCATTCTCAATCTCCCTCCACCTTCTTCAGTTCACCAGCTACAAAGTTTGCAAGGAAAGGCAAACTTGCTACATCGTTTTATCCCGAACTACGCTGAGTTAACGCTTGGATCTACTCGACTATTAAAGAAAGGCTTTGAATTTGTATGGGACACCACTGCCAACAAATCCTTTGACGCTTTGAAGTTGACTTTAACCCATACCCCACTACTTTTCCCGCCCGATTATAGTCGAGATTATTTCCTTTATCTCACTACTTCAGATTCGATCATCGCCATGGTTCTCGTCCGAGAGGATGATTTTCACGACAAACATGTTATTCATTATTTGAGTCGGAGTCTCACAACTATCGAAGCCAAGTATTTACATGTTGAAAAAATGGCCCTGGCAGCTGTTCAAGCTATCCAACGTTTCCGGCACTATATCCTTTTACGCAAGACCACCGTGATTTTCGATTGCAACCCTATGCAACACATTCTTACACACCAATTGCTAGGGAGAAAATAATACAAATGGATTGTGATACTCCAAGAGTTTGACTTAGATTTTGAACGTGCTAAGTCCAAGAAATTCTTGGTGTTTGCTGAATTGATATGTGACCTTCCCCATTCTGAGATGGAAAATGTAGCAGAGGATTCATTACCCGATGAATCCATTTTTTTGATCAGTTCATATGACCTTTGGTATGGAGATATCATTATATATCTCCAGACTCAGACTTTCCAGCTCGATTTGTCTAGTACTGACCGTCGTCGCATATGTTACCAATCTCGTCAGTATATCGTCCTTGGTGATACTCTTTATCGTCGTGGAGTTGACTCCATTTTTCAACGATGTCTCACTTATTATGAGGCTGAGAAATATTTGAATGACTTCCATTTTGGAGCATGTGGTGGTCACATGTCTGAGTATGCTACTTCCCAAAATATTTTACGAGATGGGTATTTTTGGCCATCTCTATTCTAATATTGTATTATTGTCGTCCAAAAATGCCATGCTTGGTAAACATACAATAACAAAATAAGATCTCACCATGCTCCCTTACATCCTGTAGTTTCCGTTGGACCCTTCACTAAATGGGGCATCGATTTCATGACATGTAACCCTCACTCGGTCAGGGGGCATGGGTACATTATTGTAACCATAGATTATTTCACGAAATGGGCCGAGGTGATGCCTACATTCGACAACATGGGTAAAAATTTATCCTTATTCATCTTCAATCACATTATTACATGATTTGGAATCCCACAGGCTATCGTCATTGATCACGATAGCCACTTTCAAAACCTTATGATGTCTGATCTTACTAAAAAGTTGGGTCTTCGACATGAAAACTCAACCCCCTACTATCCACAGGCCAATGGCCAAGTTGAAGAAATAAACAAAGTACTTATTTCCATGCTTCGACAGATTATCAGAATCCACAAAACGATTTGGCACACGATGTTGTTCTCAGCATTGTGGGCCTATCAGACATCTGTGAAGTCATCCATGGGGTTTACACCTTTCCAATTAGTGTACGGTTTAGAAGATGTTCTACAGATTGAATGTGAAATTCCATTGTTAAAATTAGTCGTCCTACTTCGCCTAAACACCTCTGTTGAGGAAGAACGTCTGTTGTATCTTATGCAATTGGACGAAACCCATCGTGATGCCACCCTAGTTATTGAAACCCAGAAGAAACGCGTAAAAGACCAATACGACAAACAAGTCAAGACACACATGTTTTATGCAGGTGATCTAGTTCTCCTCTATGAACAAGATTGTGATTTGCTAGGAGCCAGAAAATTTGAGTCTATGTGGCAAGGTCCTTATATTGTTAAAAGAGTGTTAGAGAAGGGATCATACGAGTTAGTAGATTACAATGGCACTCCTTTGAGTGAACCCATAAATGGGATTTACTTGAAGAAGTACTACGCTTAGCCTATCTCTGCATGAGCACTTGTATTTTTACTGTATCATACTCTTGTGTGTTACTCTAGTGTGTTTCTTCTATTTGACTTTTACCATTGACTACTTACCCTGCATTGTGTTTGGTCTCCATATGTCAGTGTTTTTGCTACCTTACATTGGCTTCACCGATGGTGCTAGTTGTAGTACTCAGAACTTAGCTTCTGATGCTTGGGCAATTTATGCACCCTCAAATGAACTTATTTGTCTACAATGTGTTTGACTCGATCGAGCAACCAATAATATCACAAAGTATAGCGCAGTCATCGAATGATTGACTAGTGTTATTTCGCTTAGGATTCATCACTTCATTATACGATTTGATTCACAACTAGTAGTACTAGAGTTAAACAATGTCTATACTATCCAAATCCCTACTCTATTATAGGTATATTTATGAATCCACCTCTTGGAATGTCATTTCAATTATATTGAATATCAACACATTACTAGATGTCTAAATACATTAACTAATTCTCTAGCTAGTTATGTATTAGACAGACATTTGAGACATTTGTAATTCCCATCACATTTCACATATTGTACAAAAATAAGAGTAAATCGGTAAAAGCCTCATGTATATATATAATGATATAATGTTTACAAAAAGAGTTTTCATTCGAAGATCAAAATATCAAAATATAGAGCCCATGGCCCCTACAAAATGGCATCATGGATGCCTCTCGCGGTAGCATACTACTTCTCTCGCTACCCTCCATAGTAACCAACTAATTGAGCCAGATATGCCTACATTATGGCATTGATAACACTTCAGGATATCCTCGATGGATATATCAGAGATGTCTGCCATCAAGCCTTCCAGGTTCTGCTCTATCGCATCATAATCCTCAGCATCCCATCTAGCCACTACGCGTGCCTATCCTCACCCCTGAATAGAAGAAGAGACTGGGGGTCGATGTGGCCCTACATCTGCATGATCAAAATTTTTTTGATTAGTTTTCTGATCGGAAGCACAAAAACATTGAATATTTTGAAACTCATAAAAACATTGTAAAAAAAACACAAATTCCTTTCTTACCTAGATCTCCCCACTGAGATCCCTTAGGGAGAACCAAATCTGGATCACCCTGAAATTCTAGACCAACATAAGCATAATCATCAATCATAGGGATTTGCAGTCCCAACCAATTGAATAATGCATTGTCATACTTCACAATCCGGCCCACCACATGTCGTGTCATCAGGTCACACCACCTTTTCATCTGTGGGTCTCTTGGGGCTGGTATTCCCCATTCCACCTGTAGGAATAGGTGTGGAACTATTTCTAGGAAGAAAGATATGAAAATGGACCCATAACCGAACTGTTTTAGGTCCCCATTCTTACTTTTCGTGACTTGAGTTTTCATGCTGTGTAATAGACCGTCACACCAATTGAATACTCGAGGCTCCAAGAATTCAATAGCATATTGAAAGTAACTTTGGATTTCCATGTGTGGTGAAGCACTCCCTTCCATCCATGCAATAGTAAAAAGGATGGTTATGAGGGTCAAATCTCTCACACCTCGGATTGCTACTTTTCCTTTACGTCTTTCGGCATCAGGTTCACAATGTCGACGAATGTACTCACTCATGGGAGATCCACCACCTCGAACACCTTTCAGAGTCATGCGTGACCCATGACATGACAACCCAGTCAAGAAATAAATATCTTAAATATCCAAAGAGAGGACATGAACACCCACATGGAACACTTGTTGTTTTGAATCCCACATATGAACCAGATATTCTAGTAATCTTCGTTGGGCTCTCATGCCTGAACTTTGAAGAATTTTAATAGACCACATTGCCGGAGGGAATTCATGGTCCTCGGATCATTTAAAGCCATGATATCATCTTCTTCATGCTCACATTCTCACCATTCCAACATCTTTGCAAGAAAACACCTACATGGGAAACAGAGAAGATCTCCAGCTCACTTTTTCAACATTTTTTGGGATTTTTGTTGAGTCAACGTTCACTTTTCATTTTAGTTTTTTGGCCACCACAATTAAACTTCAAGTACAGTGTGGAATTTCCATGATTTCTCCTTAACACACCTACGGAAATCATTGATTTCTGTAGGGTCTGTTATAGGCCACTTGCGGCGGCCCCAGCGTACGACTAGCAGTCCCAAATCATCAAACAATCTTGATATTTTACCATCAAAAACAAAAATTAATCCATTGAAAAGATAGAAGATGAGATGCTTACCTATTTTACATAATCCATTCATTGAATGATCTCCCATGGCCTTTGCAATCCATCATCGAAGTTGAGGTAAAAAACAAGGGTTTTTGGTAAGTTTTTGACCAAGTGAAAATAAAATGGTGAAAAAAACTTTTTGCTTCTATTTATTTCCTTTTTATCATTTTTTCTAATGTTTTGTTTTATATAAATACATTTTAGTCAAAAACCCATTAACTCTAAAGATCTTTTAAGTGTTTGGCTCCTTGTAGGAAGAAATTTAGGACCTTGTACAGTGAATTATGGACAATTTTTGTGATTTATTCTATTTTTCGTCACATGTATAATTACTTTTTAGGATTTTTCAGAAAAACCTCAAGCACGGTCTTTGTTCATTCTCAGGCTTGAAAACCAATGAGAATGTAACCGAGTATACTTTTTTCATCTTTTCATACTCTTCAAGGTAACACAAAAATAACGAAACCTATGGAGAATTCTTTAAGCTCTTTTCATTCTCCTTGAAGACAAAAAGATTGTCGAGCGACCTTGTTCTTTTCACGCTCGTAAAAGTATTTGAAGAAAACGTTTGATGGGAAATAGTTTATCACTTTTTCGGTCATGTCGATCTATTTTATGAAAAAGGAACTGAGAGAGTTCTCTTTTAAGTGTTTTTCCAGACTCTATAATCATGAAAAACCCTCGATTTTTCTATCTTTGGACTCATTAAACAAACATAGACATACCCATACGGGACCAAACCACTTCTTCTTAGGGTTAGTAAAATATATTATGGGGGACTCATCCGAAGGATGAGATTAAATTGACAACCATATGTTATCCTCCTCAATATTGCGTAAAAATAAAGAGGTACTTGCCATAAATGGTGGGGGAAAATTTGGGAAAGGAATGTGTATCTGTATTTGTATTAATGGAAGTAAGCATCACTCTTGAACATGAGACCCCTCTTCGTCATTTGAATATGGGTTGGGTAATCCATTTGTCTCTTGTCTGACCTTTTGCGAGTTCATATCTTGGGTCATCTTTGATTCAACACTGCCAAGATCATTTTTGTGTCATTCATATGTTCAAGAGAAGTTCAACCAAAAACCTCTATCAAGTCAATCACCTGTAATTGTCCATTCTTACCATGTCAGCCTTCCGTGTGTCAGTCCCAAGTCACATGTGTATTTTTCTCTACCCTAAATCTGTTACTTATTTCATGTCATTGATGGGGGATACATCAAGGCCCTCATGTGACGAGTCTTTTCTTGTCAGCTTCAGCTCATTATCCAAGAAAAAGAATGAGAAATTATTTAGTACGTTAGAGCCTGCATGCCTCAATGGTAGGTTTCTTCACTTTCGACAGTGGATTCACATCATTGATCCCTGATCGAGAGATTTTGTCAAGTGTTCGACTTCAACTCATTTATTCACACTTTTTGGATTGTACTGGAGTACCTTGGGGGTCATTGACATCATTGGTGATTTCCCTCACACTTGTTAACAATTTTCATCAATCACTGGTAATCATGTGGTTTCTATTCATGTTCGACTTCAACATCTGTAATCGCGTGACTAGAATCATACTAATAGACGATGGATTGAAGACCTTGGACGTCATCATTTTTTGGTCCAGGTTGCGAAGGATTATTTGTGATTTGTTTTGATACATAGATCCACCTTGTATGTCTCGTGTCTATGTTCATACTTGATTTTTCGATGCATGGATCCACACTGTATTCCTAGTGGCTATGCAGAATCTTGTTGACATGGATCCATGTTGTATAATTGGTGGCCATGACCTACATTTATGATTTCAATCATTTACATTCTGGACATGGGAATGTCTGCCTCAGACATAATGTGATATTGTACAGATGCTTGATTGTTTGCAGGTTCCTGATTGGTGCGCCCCTAGTTCTCGACACATACACTATTATTTTACAAAGTATTTCAGTTATCTCGAGTTCCAGCCTCATACTTTGGGGGAAATTTTGTTACACATTATTTTGGTCACCCTGATGATGATTACATGAACATGTGTTCAGGTTCCCAATGTAATCTTTTTCCTGAGAAAATAAACCTCTTTCCACCCTTGCAAGAGGCATTTTTGGAAGTCCATCACGAGCAGCTCCCTTTACATAGTGCGGAAATCCATGATTTCTGCATGTTGCACTATAGCCAGTCCATGAGATTTCTGCAGGTTGTTGTATAGGCAGGTCACTGTGATGCTTTAAAACTAAAAGAGCAAAGAAGTTCTAGCAGCTTCTAGAAGTGGAATCTTCTGGAAATATGAGGTAACGTCCATATGGTTACGATCCTACTGACTTCTCTGATTTGATGGGATCATCCTCATCTCTTTAACCACTTCAACTTCTCCTATATAATGATAGGCTTCTAATGGAAAAGGTTAGAGGTACAAGAATAAAGAAGCATAGAGACTAAAGAAAGAATACATTGAAGTCTGTGTGAAGAATCCTATTTTAGGTGATGCTTGAGGTCTCCATTCATCCATCAAGTTTTTGAGATAAATCTTCATGTAAATATCGAAGAAAATGTATGTATGTGTCATAATGAAGGGCCATGGAAAGGGAACTTGTGACATCAAGTAGATTTGGTTGTATCTTCTACCCTTCATTAATATAAATACGGTGGCATGTCTCTTTCCCATAAAATGATCGATATTTTATTACATGACTCCTTGATAACATGTTTAGGTTGTCATTGAATTTCACTATTTCTCCTTTCACGTTAGTTGATTTGTGTTATTATAGATCTGATCTCACAAGAGCATTGGAGCAAATCAGGATCAACAAAGACATAAGGAAGCGATTCATAAGGTATGTTATCTATTCCTCTTTTGGTAATTAAATTCAATGATCGTAATCTAGGGAAACTGTATTTTTTCGTCTTGTTTTGTTCTAGATCCAGGTGGATCTAGGGGCATTAGTTCATGTTCGCATCTACCAATTTACCCATTAACACTCAACTTCCATAAGATTTTTCCCATCTCACTTTTCTCTGGTGATGGCGAGTTATATAGTCTGATTTTTAATATAGAACAGTAACTATAACTGCCAGGGATCCTACCTAATCCTATCAGATTCCTTTAAGACCACAAAGGTATTAACCATTTTGTAATCTACCATCATTAGTGCCTAAAGTTCCAATTGCCCATTCTTAGAAGTAGTGTTACGAACACCAGGTCATCCTTCCTTCGGGCTTAAGCTACTCTTGACAGAAGCATGCCACCTTCAATTATCCACATTCAAGTATTATTATAAATTTTAATTAGCATATCCCTACTTCAGTAAGAGTAGTTATCACTTTGACAAAGGGATAAAGAAATTCTTATGTCGAAATTCGATAAGAATTCCTAAAATCACAAGTTCAATATGCAGTCCTTCTCCTCAAGGAGTAAATGCAGATAAAAATACCTCCTTACATGACTCGTACATGATCCCAATCAAGCCAAGTGTTGTAACCATGCTCTGATACCAAATTGTAACACACCCACGATGAGGCATAAAAATGTTCTCTTTTCTTAAAGGACAGATTCTCCATCCATGGTTTCTAGTTTGGATGGTTGGGGAACCAGTCTAACCTCCTAGTCAAGGATCTCCAATTCTAGAGACAAAAGAATCTCTAAGACCTTGATGGTCTCATTCTGTAATTAGATGCATACTCTTTCGACTTTATGGTGCATATCTAAAGGTACCCGCAAGCCTCCTCTTTGCGCTAGTTCCTTTTCTAATAATCCCCTTCCTAGATATGACCTTGGGCGATGGCCTTATGTAACCACATGATTGTGGGCATGAACAAGGGTGGTTTGAAACCAATCTACTTTTCTCCTCTCAATTCACCTTGAGCCTCCACGTGTCCTTTCTTCAAAACCATGGTTTGGATTAGGGCCCGCCCTGATTTTTAAAAAAAAATTGCGCATCTTTGATCCCCACAATGCTATGGGACTGTCGATATCCCAATCATTATGGTGCCTCTGCATTGAAATCTCATATATATCCCTTTCAAAGCCACAGATCAGATATGACCTCTTTCAAATCAACGATTTTGATTCGTTTCAAAATTCCAAACTTAAGAATTCTCAAGTCTCAAACTTTCATTTATTTCATTCGTCAACCTTCTAGAGTAGAATATCTATTGAAACCTATCACTACAGATGTCAGGCTATGATTTCCTCCACAAGTTCGACCTTCGAGAGTTTCAGTTCTCAAATTCTCATTTCTTCCGGAGAGATTTCTCTGAAATAACATATCATCTGCCACGCGTCCTCCTCAATCGACGGTTCTACTCCTGCTTTGGGACTTTCACCTCCTTAACCAGATCCATGGTCCTTCATCTCCATCCTTGATTAGTGATCAAGATCTTTTCTAGGTCTTCAAACCTTTTCCTCCCCTCTTTTCTTCCAGAGTTTTATATCTGGCACCGCGTGTCCACCTTGACATCGATGGATCTCGTCACTTCGAATTTCTGGACTTCATAAATATCAAATCGAAACTCTCATTTTCATCTGTACATAAATATTTCATAGATGACGATATGCAGACACCTTTCCTCCTAAATCCATGGCCTTTCTTCTACTTCAGGTGTTTGACCTTTCAACTAGATCAATGGTCATGTGGCCCTCTCTTTGATCAATGGTCAAGATCTCCTTTGGGTCTCTGGACTTTTGAGATCTCAAATCTCAAACTTCCCCCTTTTTCCTAGTGTCTTTCATCCAAAGGCTATAATCCATTGGCGATGTCCACTTGATCTGACGATCAAGGATTACTTAGGGTCTTTACCCAGAGTCCACAGATTCACGCCACGTTTTCTCTGGATCTGACGGTTCAGATCTACTTTGGACGATCCGATAGTCGACATTTACTTCGGGTCTTTGCCCAAAATCCACAGATTCACGCTACTTGTCCTCTGGATATGAATTTTCATATCTACTTCGGGTGATCCGATGATCGACGTTTACTTCGGGTCTTTTCCCAGAATCCCCAGATTCATGCAATGTCTCTACTAAACTCGGACGACTCAGATTCACTTTCAGTGATTTGACAACTGAGATTTACTTCAGACTATATGAAGATTCATATTCTCTCTGGCTGAACAGATGATTGAGATTTACTTTGGATTTTCATCTATCTCGACTATGGAAATCTCAATTCTCAAACCTTGGTAAGTTCTCTCCCTCTTACATGTGCAAAGAACTAAGGCTCGTGTAGCTTGCTCTGATCAGACGGTTGTTGATCCTTTTCACTATGATCCGACGACCACTGTTTCTCCTTCTCCTGAGCTTTTGACTTTCTCTGACTTAAAATATTTTCTAAGTTCTCGAAGGATTTGACATTTTCTCCTCCTACGAGCCCGTCTCCTGGATTTTGTTTGCGCTCCTGGAAGCGTTATCTCTTCTGAGCTTGATCTCCTTGAATATTTTTTCATCCCACACACTCCTTGCATTTCAGGGATCATGTCAAACTCAGATCAAAGGTCAACCACGATCGACGATTCACATAAATTGTGGGGCCCCAACATGTGTACTCTTTACTAGAGAGTTTGACCTCTGCAATGTGGAAAGTGCTCACTCGATTCTAGTCTAACTAGGATCATTGATCTTCCATCTCATTGAGATCAATGGAAAGGGTGAATTGCGGGCCGTGAACTAGCATGACCACTATTTTCACCTTTGCGCTCCATAGTGATTCCCCACCCTCAATCTTCGTTCATAGATCAATAGTTCACAACAATTGTGGGGTTCAACTTGACTATCATCTACCTCCTAGATCTGACGGTCAGGACGGCTCTCGGGAATCCTCAAATTTAAGGCTCAAAATTAACTTCAGGACTTTGGGGATTTTACGTCCCTGACGACAAACTTGCTCAGTTCTCCAAACTTGCAAAGCTCGAATGACTCCAAGGGTTAAGTCCCATGCTCTTTCCCATATCCAATGGTCACAATGGATTGTGGCTTCTTCCAAACATATTTCGTCTGTTTGTCTTCCAAACAAGGGAACCTTCTCTTTCGATACTTTAGCCTCGCTACTCTTCTTGAGCATTGTTAGCTCTAAAAGGCTTAAGAGCTTTGTGCTCTTTCTCTTGAACTTAACGCTTGGAAGAATCCTTCCACGCACCCCTTACGCTCATTCATGAACTCTAGAACTTAAGTGGTTCTCTGTCTCTTCCTACCTTGCATAGAGCCTATGCATATGTGCACTATCTATCCTGAGATTTAACAAAATCACTCCTCTAAGGGACTCATAATGACTAGGAGTGTCAAAATGCGTACGTGAAACTATGCCAAAGGTCAACGAACTCATAGTTCGTTGTTCTAGATTAATCCACCATAGGACGCAAACATTTACGATTATAAAACATAGCACGTCCATATAATTTCCTACTTGCCTAATTATACAATCAATAAAACACCAAAATAGGAAACAATATAAATTATGAAGAAAACATATCTATCCTTGCAACATTCATAGGATATCCAATTTTAATTCACAATACCACTTAAATACACAAGACATGCGATTACTTATCTTTTACAGGTGGTAGCCAACTAACTGACTGTGGGTGTTCATCCTTCCACCCGACCATAGGCTCAAAGGCATTCATTCTTAGCACTCTGTCCACACTTGTTCCAAGCCATGATATCACTAGGGAACTCTTGCAGTTCTCAAGGGCTCTTTCTCTATTTCATCTTCTTCTTGGTTTCTGTTCTCTGTAAATTTTCAGATATTTCCTTCTATGTTATGGCATTGGAGAGGTTTATCAGATGCTCACTCAGCATCAAGCTCGCGGCCTTCTATCCATTATCCATTGGAGATCCCTCCACATTCTCCTTATCGATTTGTATATATTTCTTCCAAGATGGTTCTCGACCCATCTTGTTTCTTTTGTCATAAGGGTACTCTAGTCAACTTGGCCTGTCACATCTAGTGGTACTTCGAGCTAACATTATATGGTTTTGGCCATGCTTCCATTCATGGGAGTGGTTGATAATTCAACCAATGGTCCTTTCTTCATTAATTGATTTCTCTCCTTGGGATCTGAAGGAGGTTTATTATCCTCATCAAGGAATTTGGGGTTATTTGATATAATGACCCTCCCTTATAGTGTTCACATTATTTCCTCTAGTGATATCATGGCCAGTACTTTCAAGTCTTCACCCCCACAATCAGTTATTGGAAACTCAAACAACAATACATTTACACTGTCCACATGCCTTATCATGGTAAATCCTATTTTATGATTAATTACAAGCTAAGGGAAACCAGGATGTTACATCAATATTCGACTCCTTGTCTGGCATCGAATCAACATGAACAAGAGTTCAAAATTTACTTACCTTTTTCCTGCAACATAGAATTTCACTATGTCATAGATAAATTTGCGTGGAATTACCACTACATGGATATACCTTTGTGTGGAAGCATCAATGAACATTGTTGAAGAAATCTGTTGCGAACAATTCCACGCAAAATTCAACAAATAATGCAAGTATGTCACAAGTTAGTCTGCATGTGGAATCCTGTAGCAATACTAACTTGTGGTAGATCTTTACAAGCTATTCCATTGCGCCAAATTGTGACTATATGTTCACGTGAAGAAAACTACTCACTAAATATTCTTTCACACATAATTTTAGAACTTGTTGAAATTAAGTGTGCATGGTCTTCCTGCAATCACTTAAACTCATCACTCTGGAAAGATAGCTTATACATAGAGTTTACAAATCCAAACACAAAGTGTGAAAAAATGAAAACACACAACCTGGAACACCACACACTGTGTTCTTTCTTTCTATCAATGAAGGAGTAAATTTACAGAGGAAAACTCTTTCCTTCTTGGTCTTTTAGACCTATGTGATCCACAATTTTACATATTCAATCTCACAAAATCACTCCCATCTATCTCTTACAAAGCATTCAATATATATTGATCCCTCAAATAGATAAAAAACAATTGAATATCGATTTATCTTAACAAATGCCTAAACTAGAGATCTGTTCCTAATATTTAGAAATAGATTTAACACCTATGAAAAACAACTAGATACCTAATCAAACAAACTCAATGAAAATGTCTTCTAGAGACATTTCGTAATTATAGATATAATAAAAGAAATTAGGGAACCAACTCCCTTGGTGAATGTCTTTGATCCTTGAAATCAATTCTAGAATTTGTTGTCAGAAATTTGATACAATGAGAGAAAGTGGAGATTCCCTTGCTAAGATGCTCATTTGTTCATAAAATTCTCTATGATAACTAAAGATATTAAAGTGTAGACAAACTTTATCTATTTCTTCTTTAGTAACAATTTGGAATGCTTTGTCAAGTGGGATTTTAGTAACATAAAAGTTGATGAGGATGTCATCAAATTTCATCTTCTCATCCTTGATAATCCTAACAAAGTCACTTAAGTCTTTGATACCTACTAAGGAACCAAGAGTCTTGGATACATATTTGGCTAGATAATAGGTAGGGGAGCCAATTGTATTGACAATAGGTGTAAGAGGGATCAATGTTTATGGATTTTAGTTAGTCCCTAAATGCTTGGGGTATCTCATTGTTCTGAAGAAATTGCTTCTTGGTTATTTCATAAGGTTGGATCCTTTGATTTCCTTCCTAACTTCGCTTCTAATCCTTCTAATCTAGTTACTCTAGAGCATCTTATAACGGCCACTCACCGTGAGGTGCTGATTCATTTTATTATTATAATCTTCTAGCTATTTTCTTATTGTAATTTTCATGATCCTTTACTACAGGTACGTCTTCTCCACCCTTGTGATATCTCAGTATTTCCAAGGCAATGTTGTTTTTGACATTCTTGAGGGAAAGGTGTTCATCTTTGTTAATACTTCTCTTTGGAGTTTTACCTATTCGTATTTCTCTTTGCAAGTTTACCTCTTCTGAGAATAACTGCACAATGTTTTCGAACACCTTATTTGTCTTCATTGTCTAAATTTTTTATGCTATCTTCAGCTTAGTAGATAATTTTATCAACCAGAATGTTGGATGTGGAGGAAAGTCCAAAATTTAAACCTTTTTTGATAACATTTGTTTCAGTTTCCTTCAATTAATGGGATTTGATTTTTATTACTTTCTTCACATATCTATTGTCCTTGCTTATGTTTCTTCCTTCCAGTAGGCAATCAATCTTGATCTTTTGGATTTGGTGTGTCTCACCACCCTCCTTCTTGGCCTTCAATGCAACAATCGTGTCCACTATTATCCACACATCCATACGAATGGTATGAGCAATTTTTAGGAAGAACTACCCATTGTGTGCATGATCCCAATTAATAGTTTACTAGAACTATTAAGGTCTCCTCTTCCTTTTGGTAACTCACCCTCCAGACCCAAGCTTGGGCATACCCTTCTTTGCTATAAAGTCCCTCAGGTGATCCATCTTGCCTTTCCAAGGTTTTCTCCCACAAAAATAATTCCAGAGACTCTATCGAGTCTTATAGTGGAGGAGTTCCTTAGACTTGCTATGTTCAGGTGTTTCTCCATCTTGTGTTACCTCAACACAATATATTCTAGGTGATCATGAATTACCATGAGGTTCTCATGGCCCAAGAGTAGCCATTTTTTATGCTTTTACAGCTTGACAACCTTCTGGCTAAAGTTAGGGACGAAGGTTACTCTCCTTCTCTCGACTCAATCATAGATAGGGATGAAGGTTACTCTCCTTCTCCCAAGTCAGTATTTATTTCATGTGATTGGATTATACTCTTTCTCACCCATATCAGAGACATAAAAATTCATGAGACATCATCATAAATTTTAAATTCAAAATTTTCGTGTAAATCTGTGACCCACAGATATCCAAATTCCACATTTTGTTTCCATATTTGTTTTCCAAAGGAAACAAATTCATAATTATGGGACTTTCCTTCCCACAACAGTTTGGCTCTATAGGAAATTGGTCTTCCTTATGGTTTATAATGCTTCCATATTCAAGACTCCTTTGATTTCTCTACTTTCACATTCAATCAATCAAACAAAATGTTAGTTTCCATGCACATACATTTTATTACACCTTTATAACGTTATCACAAACAATTTCATAATTGTCCATACTAACATTCAAATTCACTTTCTCAGAATAGAAATACCACTACTTGCAGTTTGGCTCAGTAGGCAATTGGTCTTACTTATGGGCTTACAATACTTCCATATCCAAGACTCATTTCCTCCAAGTAATTTTCATCTATTCAATGATACAAAGAAAAAGGATACATCATCCCTTACCTATGCATCATTTCAGCCTACCAAATTTTTTAGAATGTAATTCAGATATCGATTGACCTTAATGAATGTGCCAACATTCTTGGCCACATTTATATCCAATGCACCTTTGCATTGATTTTAAGTTTCTCACACTTTATGATAAGGTCTTTGTCATGGTGCATTGGAGCTTAGTCAATATTTTCACCATATGGTTTATTTATTCTCATTCATTGTTACAGCAGGACTATGCTTCTCATTACAAGATGATCACGATTCCCAAATCAATAAACATCAGACTCAAAATTTTCACATGAATGCCTTTAAGAATTATTCCTCCATTAATAACCAGGGCGCCAACACTAACGACCACCCAGATTAGTTTTCCTTCAGCGCTTACATAATGTAAGAAAAACATTGGAAGGTCATCGTTTCTTACTGAAAAATCCATTGTCTTCCATCTTATGCAACATGCGTTCCCTCAATGCATTCCACAAAGTGTGTCGTCTATGGCCACTTTTGTTTCAAATCATTCCTTGATTGGTCCATGTATTCATGAAATATCAATTCATGAATTCTTTTGAGGATTACAATCATTCTTTACTACCATAGGTTCAAACCTCCATCATTTAGTTTCTCCTTCTTGAATCATACCCTACTTGGGTATCCAAGGAATACAACTGCCTTTCAACATTCGATACATAACATTAAGACTGTAAAATACTTCAGAAGGGATTCTTACCCAATCCCTTCATACCTTGTGCCACATGGGCATGAAAAGTTTTATACATGTTTTGGCTGTTAGCACCCTCTCTAATATTGTCCCATCAGCGGTGCTCCATGGGGACTTTTAAATTCCCTTCATCAATCTTTCAACAAGAACCTTTTCATAGTCATCCTCTGATTGAGGTTGTTCATTATTACCAACTATCTTTCTCAACATTTCCAATCTATTTATTTCTACACGTGACATACATCATAAACATATTAATTGTCATGTAAATTAAAAATGTAAGTACCATAGCATTTAAATTAATAAAATATTTTCAGACATGTCCTAGCATATCTGTATGCACTTCATCACATTATCCTTAATGTTTTCATGACTACAATACAAACAGTTCTCATCTATTTCTACATTAATACAATCCTTATCACTATGGTGTCAGAACATTTACTTTCATTAGCATATTAGCTTTCTCATCCCAGTGAAAAAACATAATACACAACAAAAAAAGAATTGAGGCTCTCCCCTTCTTCAAATTCTTTCTACATTGCCTCGAAATTTTCATCCTAGCTGAGTTATTTCTAAGGCGTCACTGTCTTTTCTCTACTTTTACAACATACTCCCTGTTGGGATCTTCCTTCTCTTTTCCTTGAGCAGCCTTGGTTAGGCCTCACCCTAACCTTTTTGGAATACATCAACATGATTTAATAGCATTGTTTTTTTTTTGTTCATAACGGATCATGAACCTGTGCATCCTTCACATTACAATTCAGCTATCAGAATGGTCAATATTCATTAATTATTCTTCTATTCCTTAGATGATGTTTTTCAAAATGTAATCCAAGATTCTGGTATGTATATATATATATATAAGCTTGTGGCTCACTGCTTAATTCTCAACAATCATTAAGGTTGTGACTTTGTTTCCCCAATAGAGTCTTCACACAACTCCTCCACAATGAACTCCTTCAGCATGAAACTTCCTTATTGCATATCCATCACTATTTGTGATGGCCTCAACCTTGAGTTAGCTTCAATAGTTTACCAAATATCCCATAAGGAATATAAACATGCATCTTTGTCATGTACCCAAATTATGTATCCATACATATTCTGGTTTTGTTAACTTACATCCATGATGTACTTAACCATATTCATAATCCTCAACCTACCTGTAGCGGTCATAGGTATGTTTCACAACCCACCTACATCTCTACCTTTAAGATCAATCAACTCAGGATTGTTCACAATCCTTCTCATGTGATTATCAAAGGCATAATCATTGGCCTCTTATTATGACAACATAGCATCTTTTCTCATTTACCCTTTTTATATAATTATATTAGTATTTCCTAAGGAAACGAAATACATTCCCCCTCAATCTATTATTTGGAACATAAATTTCATGACTCTTTGGAATGGAATCAACCATGCATCCATAATATTCATTTATTTTGGACAAGAGCAATGTTTTCCTTATATTTCACTCATCAGGGAAACCATATCGTATCTATAGCTATATTCTTATATCATACATGTGCATCACTTGAACATTCAATACGATTCATACCTAATTGGTATTAATATGAGGCTTCATATTAGGAAGCTCCACAATGCATTAAACCCGTGAACTCAAGCATAATTGAACAGAGGTAAGTATCCATCTTGCTATCTTATTGCTTGCACCTTTTTCCATGTCATTCACACACATGGACATATTAGGGTTCTATATCATTTTCCCAAGGATCTTCTGATCATCCTTATGATCATGTATACACATTCGTGTATAAGTAGGTGCATCTCTTGCACCTTTTTACGTCATGCCTTGGCTTGATAGTTTAATTTCATCATTAGTGTCCTTTAGTTGAGATTTCAGTCACTTACAGGACTAATCTCACAGTCATATCTTGTATTGATGTTGCCTTCTCTTATGAAAATAACCAACCAACTTCACTTTCCTCTTTATGCGACAACGTCTAGCAAGAAAACCTTCTTTCCTCAGCATCCATAGGGTTTTTCCCATCTCACTTTTCTCTGGTCATGAGGAGTTATATACTCCAATTTTTAATATAGAGTAGTAACTATAACTACCAAGGATATTACCTGATCCTATCAGATTCCTTTAAGCCCACAAAGGTATTAACCATTTTGTAATATACCATCATCAGTGCCTGAAGTTCCAAATGCCCATCCTTATAAGCAGTGTTACAAACACCAGGTCATCCTTCCTTCGAACTTCAGCTGCTCTTGACAGAACCCTACAACCTTCAACTATTCACATTCAAGTATTATTATAAATTTTAATTAACATATCCATACTCCAATAAGAGTATTTATCACTTTGACAAAGGGCTAAAGAAACTCTTATGTCAAAATTCGATAAGAATTCCCAAAATAACAGGTTCAATCTATAGTCCTTCTCCTCAAGGAGTAAATGTAGATAACAATAGCTCCTTACGCGACTTGTACATGATGCCAGGCAAGCTATGTGTTGTAACCATACTCTGATACCAAAGTGTAACACACCCACGATGGGGCATAAAAGATTTCTCTTTCTTAAAGGACAAATTCTCCATCCATGGTTTCTAGTTTGGATGGTCGGGGAACCAGTCTGACCTCCTGGTTAAGGATCTCCGATTCTGGAGCCAAATGACTCTCTGAGACCTTGATGGTATCATTCTGTAATTATACACATACCCTTTCGACTTCCTGGTGTAGGTCTAAAAGTACCCGCGACCCTCCTCTTCATGCCTGCAAAATCTCAAAGTCTGGGTGCTAGTTCCTTTTCTAATAAACCCCTTCCTTGATATGACCTTAGGTGATGGTCTTACATAAACATGTGATTATGGGAACGAACATGGCTGGTTTGGAACCAATGTAATTTTTTCCCCGCAATTCACCATGAGCCTCCATGTGTCCTTTCTTCAAAATCGTGGTTTGGATTGGGGCCCGTCTTCAATTTTTTTTTAAATTTCGTGCATCTTCGATCCCCGCAATGTTACGGGACCATCGATGTCCCCATATTGATGGTGCCTATGAACTGACACCTCATATCTATACCTTTCAAAGTTGTGCATCAGATATGACCTCTTTCAATCAACGACTGTGATTCATTTCAGAATTCCAGACTTCAGAATTCTCATGTCTCAAACCTTCCTTTCTTTCATACGTCAATCTTATGGAGTGGAATATATACTCACACCTGTCACTATTGATGTGCATCTACGATTTCCTCCACGATTCTGACCTTCATGATTTTCAGTTCTCAAATTCTCATTTCTTCCGAAGATATTTCTTTGAAACGACAGATCGTCTGCCATGCATCCTCCTCAATCGATGGTTCTACTCCCACTTCGGGACTTTTGCCTCCTCAACCAGATCAACAGACCTTCATCTCCCTCCTTAATCAATGATCAAGATCTTTTCCAGGTCTTTGAACCTTTTCCTTCTATGTTTTCTTCCAGAGTTCTAGATCTGGCATCGTGTGTCCACCTTGACATCGACGACTCTTGTCGCTTTGGATTTCCAAACATCAAAAATCTCAAATCCAAACTCTTGTTTTCCTCCATACATCCATCTTTAGGATTTGATGATATGTGGACACCTGTCCTCCTAAATCAATAGCCTTTCTTCTACTTCAGGTGTTTGACCTTTCAACTATATCAATGGTCCTATGGCCCTCTTCTCGATCAATGGTTGAGATCTCCTTCAGGTCTTCAGACTTCTAAGATCTTAAATCTCAAACTTCCCCCTTTTTCCTAGTGGATTTTATCCTAAGGCTATAATCCACTGATGTGTGTCCACTTGATCTAATGATCAAGGATTACTTCAGGTCTTTACCCAGAGTCCACAGATTCACGCCACCTGTTCTTTGTATATGACGGTTCAGATCCACTTCAAACGATACGATAATCAAATTTTACTTCGAGTCTTTGCATGAAATCCACAGATTCACTCCAATTATCCTATGGATTTGATGATTCAGATCTAATTCGAGCAATCCAATGATCAACGTTTACTTTTGGTATTTTCCCAGAATCCACAGATTCACGCAACATCTCTACTAAACTTCGACGACTCAGATTCACTTCCAGTCATACGATGCCTGAGATTTACTTTGGACAACCTGATGATTTAGATTCACTTCGACTAATCGGACGAATGATATTTACTTCATATTTTCAGCTCTTCAGACTTCAGAAATCTCAATTCTCAAACCTTGGTATGTTCTCACTCTCCTACGTGCGTAAATCACTAATGATCATGAAACTTTCTCTGATCAAATGATTGTTGGTCCTTTTCATTGTGATCTAACAACCATTGTTTCTCCTTCTCTTGAGCTTTTGACTTGCTTCGACTTAGAATATTTTCTAAGTGCTTGAAGGATTCGACCTTTGCTTTTCCTACGAGCTCATCTCTTAGATTTTGTCTGCACTTCTGGAAGTGTTATCTCTTTTGAACTTGATCTCCTTGAATATTTTTTCATCCCATGTTCTCCTTGCATTTCATGGATCGCGTCAAACTTAGATCAAAGGTCAAATATGATCGATGGTTCACATAAATTGCGGGGCGCCAACAAGCATGCTCTTTACCAGAGAGTTTGACCTCTGCAATCTGTAAAGTGCTCACACAATTCTAGTCTAACCAAGATCATTGATCTTCCATCCCATTGAGATTAATGGCAAGGGTGAATTGTGGGCTGTGAACTAGTGTGTCCGCTATTTTCACCTTCACGCTTAACAATGATTCCCCACCCTCGATCTTCGTTCATAGATTAACAGTTCATAGAAATTGTGGGTTTCAACTTGACTATCTTTTACCTCCTAGATCTTACGGTCGGGATGGTTCTCGAGCATTCATAGATTTAAGGTTCAAAATTAACTTCAGGACTTTGGGGATTTTACCTCCCTTATGATGAACTTTCTCAGTTCGTCGAACTCATGAAGCCTGAATGACTCCAAGGGTTAAATCCCATGCTCTTTCCCATATCCAATAGTCACAACAAGCAATGGCTTCTTCTGAACATATTTCATCCATTCATCCTCAAAACAAGGGAACCTTCCCTTTCAATACTTCAGCCTCGCCACTCTTCCTAAGTGTTGTTAGCTTTAAAAGGATTAAGAGCTTTTCTCTATTTCTATTGAACTTAACTCTTGGAAGAATCCTTCTGTGCACCCCTTACACTCATTCATCAACTCTAGAACTTAAATGGTTCTCGGTCTCTTCCTACCTCGCTGAGAGCCTATGCATACCTGAACTATCTCTCCTGATATTTAACAAACTCCCTCCACCAAGGGACTCATAACGACTAGGAGTGTCGATATGCGTACGTGAAACTATGCCCAAGATCGACGAACTCACAATTAGTGGATATAGCTTAATCCACCACAGGACACAAGCATTTACGAGTATAAAATATATCGCGTCCATATAATTTCCTACTTACCTAATTATATAATCAAGAAGACAACAAAATGGGATACAGTATAAATTATTAAGCAAACATATCTATCCCTGCAACATTCATAGGATATCCAATTTTAATTCACAATACCACTTAAATACACAAGATATGCAATTATTTATCTATTATAGGTGGTAGCCAACTAACTAATTGTGGGTTTTCGTCCTTCCACCCGACCATAGGTTCATAGGCATTCATTCTTAGCAATCTGTCCACCCTTGTTCCAAGCCATGATATCACCAGGGAACTCTTGCAGTTATCAAGGGCTCTTTCTCTATTTTAGCTTCTTCTCGGTTTCTGTTCTCTGTCAGAGATTTCCTTCTCTATTATGGCCTTGGCAAGTTTTATCATATGCTCACTCAACACCAACCTCACAACCTTCTGTCCATTATCCACTAGAGATCCCTCCACATTCTCCTTATCAATTTTTATATCTTTCTTCCATGATGGTTCTGAACCCATCTTGTTCCTTCTGTCAGAAGGGAACTCCGGTCAGCTTGGCCTGTCACACCCAGTGGTACTTCAGGCTGACATTCTATACTTTTGTCCATGCTTCCATTCATGGGAGTGGTTGATAATTCAACCTTTGGTACTTTCTTCATTAATTGATTTCTCTCCTTGAGATCCGAAGGAGGTTTATTATCCTCATCAAGGAATTTGGGGTTATTTGATATAATGACCCTCCCTTATAGTTTTCACATTCTTTCCTCTAGTGATATCATAGCTAGTACTTTCAATGCTTCACCCCCATGGTCAGTTATTCGCAAATCAAACAATAATACATTTACACTATCCACATGCCTTAGCATGGTAAATCCTATTTTATGATTAATTACAAGATGGGGGAAATAAGGGTGTTACATCAATATTCGACTCCTTGTCTAGCATCGAATCAACATGAACAAGAGTTCAAAATTTACTTACCTATTTCCGGAAACGTAGAATTGCACTATGTCATAGATAAATTTGTGTGGAATTACCACTACATGGATATACCTTTGCGTGGAAGCATCAACGAACAATGTTGAAGAAATTTGTTGCGAACAATTATACGCAAAGTTCAACAAATAATTCAAGTATGTCACAAATTAGTCTGCATGCGGAATCTTGCAGCAATAATAACTTGTGGAAGATCTTTAAAAGTTGTTCCATTGTGACAAATTGTGACTATATGTTCGCATGAAGAAAACTACTCATGAAATATTCTTTCACACATAATTTTAGAACTTGCTGAAATTAAGTGTGCACGGTCTTCCTGCAATCACTTAAACTCGTCACTCTGGCAAGATATCTTATACATATAGTTTAAAATCCAAACACAAAGTGAGAAAAAATGCAAACACACAGTGTGGAACACCACACACTATGTTCCTTCTTTCTATCAATGAAGGAGTAAATTTACAGAGGAAAACTCTTTCCTTCTTGGTCTTTTAGAACTATGTGATCCACAATTTTACATATTCAATCTCACACACTCGCTCCCATCTGTCTCTTACAAAGCATTCAATATATATAGAGCCCTTATATAGATCACAAACAATTGAATATCGATTTATCTTAACGAATGTCTAAACTAGAGATCTGTTCCTAATGTTTAGAAACAGAGTTAACACCTATGAAAAACAACTAGATACCTAATCAAACAAACTCAATGAAAATGTCTTCTAGAGACATTTCGTAATTATAGATATAATAAAAGAAATTAGGGAACCAACTCCCTTGGTGAATGTCTTTGATCCTTGAGATCAATTCTAGAATTTTTTGTCATAAATTTGATACAATGAGAGAAAGTGGAGATTCCCTTGCTAAGATGCTCATTTGTTCATAAAATTCTCCTTGGTAACTAAAGATATTAAAGCGTAGACAAACTTTAGCTATTTTTTCTTTAGTAACAATTTGCACTTCTTTGTCAAGTGGGATTTTGGTAACATAAAATTTGATGAGGATGTCATCAAATTTCACCTTCTCATCCTTGATAATCCTAACAAAGTCACTTAAGTCTTTGATTCCCACTAAGGAACCAAGAGTCTTAACTACATATTTGGCTAGCTAATAGGTAGGGGAGCCAATTGTATTGACAAAAGGTTTAAGAGGGATCAATGTTTATGGATTTTAGGTAGTCCATAAATGCTTGGGATATCTCAATGTTCTGAAGAAATTGCTTCTTGGTTATTTCATAAGGTTGGATCCTTTGATTTCCTTCCTAACTTCTCTTGTAATCCTTCTAATTGGGTTACTCTAGAGAATCTTATAACGACCACTCACCGTGAGGTGCTGAGTCATTTTCTTATTATAATATTCTAGCTATTTTCTTATTGTAATCTTCATGATCCTTTACTATAGGCATGTCTGCTCCACCCGTGTGATCTCTCAATATTTCCAAGGCAATGTTGTTTTTGACGTTCATGA
Source organism: Picea glauca (assembly GCA_000966675.3). NCBI lineage: Eukaryota > Viridiplantae > Streptophyta > Pinopsida > Pinales > Pinaceae > Picea > Picea glauca. The sequence continues at coordinate 224,678 of JZKD02S0413640.1, forward strand.
GGGAAAGACGTTCATCTCTTTTAATAGTTCTCTTTCGAGGTTTAGCTCTTCGTATTGCTCTTCTGAGAATAACTGCACAATGTTTTCAAACACCTTATTTTTCTTTATCGTCTAAGGTTTTGATGTTATATTCAACTTAGAAGATAATGTTATTGACCAGAATGTTGGACATGGAGGAAACACCAACATTTAAACCTTTTCTGATAACATTCATTTCAGTTTCCTTCAATTAATGGGATTTGATTTTTATTACTTTATTCACGTCTCTATTTTCCTTGTTTATGTTTCTTCCTTCCAGTAGGTAGTCAAGATTGATCTTTTTCCTTTAGTGTGTCTCACCACCCTCCTTCTTGGCCTTCAACGTAGCAATCACGACCACTATTATCCACACAACCATACGAATGGTACAAGCGAGTTTTAGGAAGAAATACCCATCGTGTGCATGATCCCAATTAATAGTTTACGGGAACTATTAAGGTCTCCTCTTCCTTGCAGTCACTCTCCCTCTAGACCTAGGCTCAAGCATACCCTTCTTTGATATACAATCTCTCGAGTGATCCATCTTGTCTTTCCAAGGTTTTCTCACAGAAAAAGAATTTCAGAGACTTTATCGAGTTTTATAGTCGAGGTGTCCCTCAGAATTTCTGTTCTAAGGAATCCCTCAGACTTTCTCTGATGAGGCGTCTCTCTATCTTGTGTTACCTCAACACAATATATTCTAGGAGACATGGCTTACCATGAGGTTTTCATGGCCCAACAATAGCCATTTTTCATACTTTTACAGCTTGACAACCTTATGGATCAGCTAAAGTTAGGGACAAAGGTTAATCTCATTCTCCAGACTCAATCATAGATAGGGAAGAAGGTTACTCTCCTTCTCCTGAGTCAGTCTTTATTTCATGCGATCAGATTATATTCTTTCTCACCCGTATAATAGACATATAAAAATTCATGAGACATCATCATAAATTTTAAATTCAAAATTTTCTTGTAAATCTGTGACTCACAGATATCCAAATTCCACATTTTGTTTCCATATTTGTTTCACTCAAGAAACATATTGATAATTATGGGACTTTCCTTCCCATAGCGGTTTGGCTCAGTAGGAAATTAGTCTTCCTAATGGATTAAAATGCTGCCATATTCAAGACTCCTCTGATTCCTCCAGTTTCACTTTCAACCAACCAAACAAATTGTTAGTTTCCATGAACATACATTTTATTGCACCTTTATAATGTTATCACAAACAATTTCAGAATTGTGCATACTAACAATCAAATTCACTTTCTCAGAATGGAAATACCAGTCCTTGTAGTTTGGCTCGGTAGGCAATTGGTCTTCCTTATGGGGTTACAATACTACCATATCCAAGACCCATTTCCTCTTGCAATTTCAACATTCCTCAGCCAAACAAATGGTTAGTTTTCATGCACATTACCTTTTCAAAATCAAGAATACTAATAGTACAAGTCATTTTCATCTATTAAATGATACAAAGAAAAAGGATACATCATCCCTTACCTATGCATCATTTCAGCCTACCAAATTTTTTAGAATGTAATTCAGATATCAATTGACCTTAATGAATGTGCCAACATTCCTGGCCACATTTATATCCAATGCACCTTTGCATTTATTTTAAGTTTCCCACACTTTATGACAAGTTCTTTTTTGTGGTACGTTGGAGCTTATCCAAGCTTTTCACCATATGGTTTATTCATTCTCATTCGTTGTTACAGCAGGACTATGATTATGGTTACAGGATGATCACGATTCCCAAATCAGTACACATGAAACTCAAAATTTTCACATGAATGCCTTTAAGCATTCTTCCTCCATTAATAACTAGGGTGACAACACTCATGGCCACCCAGATTAGTTTTCCTTCAACGCTTACATAATGTAAGAAAAACATTGGAAGGTCATCATTTCTTACTGAAAGATCCATTGTCTTCCATCTTATGCAACATTCGTTCCCTCAATGCATTCCACACAGCGTACCATCTATGACCACTTTTGTTTCCAATCATTCCTTGACTGGTCCATGTATTCATGAGATATCAGTTCATGAATTCTTTCAAGGATTACAATCATTCCTTACTACCAGAGGTTCAAATCTCCATCATTCAGGTTCTCCTTCTTGAATCATACCCTACATGGCTATCCAAGGCATACAACTGCCTTTCAACATTCCATACATAACATTAATACCATAAAATACTTCAGAAGGGATTCTCAACCAATCCCTTCATACCTTGTGCCACATAGGCATGAAACATTTTATACCTGTTTCGTTTGTTAGCACCCCCTATGATATTATCCCATCAGTGGTGCTCCATGTGTACTTGTAAAGTCCCTTCATCAATCTTTCAACAAGAACCTTCTCATAGTCATCCTCTGATTGAGGTTGTTAATTATTGACAACTGTCTTTCTCAACAGTTCCAATCTATTTCTTTCTACAGATGACATACATCATAAACACATTATTCGTCCTTTAAATTAAAAATGTAAGTACCATAGCATTCAATTAAACAAAATATTTTCAGACATGTCCTAGCATATATGTATGCACTTCATCACATTATCCTTAATGTTTTCATAAGTGCAATACTGACAATTCTCAATTATTTCTGCAGTAATACAATCCTCATCACTACAGTGTCAGAAAATTTACTTTCATTAGCATATTAGCTTTCTCATCCCATGGAAAAATCATAATATAGAACAAGAAAAGAATTGAGGCTCTCCCCTTCTTCAAATTCTTTCTACATTGCCTGGTAATTTTCATCCCAACTGAGTTGTTTCTAAGGCCTCACTGTCTTTTCTCTGCTTTTTCAACTTACTCCCTGTTGGGATCTTCCTTCTCTTTTCCTTTTCATTAAGGTTGTGACTTTGTTTTCCCAACAGAGTCTTAACACAGTTCCTCCACAGTGAACTCCTTCAGCATGAAACTTCCTTATTGCATATCCATCACTATTTGTGATGGCCTCAACCTTGAGTTAGCTTCAACAGTTTACCAAATATTCCATAAGAAATATAAACATGCATCTTTGTCACGTACCCAAATTATGTATCCATACATATTTTGGTTTTGTTAACTTACATCCATGATGTACTTAACCATATTCATAATCCTAAACCTACCTATAATGATCATAAGTATGTTTCACTACCCACCTACATCTCTACCTTTAAGATCATTCAACTCAGGAGTGTTCACAATCCTTCTTATGTGATTCTCAAAGTCATAATCATTTGCCTCTTATTATGACAACATAACATCTTTGCTCATTTACCCTTTTGATCTAATTATATTAGTATTTCTCAAGGAAAGGAAATACATTCCCCTTCAAGATATTATTTGGAACATAAATTTCATGACTCTTGGCTTATACTACTCATGCTTCTACTACGAGCTATGGTTCTTATTACATGTTCCATCATTTCATCATTTCTCTGAGACAAGATCAGGTCTTGAGTTGGCAGAGGGCTAGGTGCCTTAGCGACGACTGGCTTAAGAGCTCAAGATAGAGCCTGGAGGGAAGGACAAAGAGACAGAACCAAGCCTTGTGAGAAGAGCTAGAACCTCAAGTAAATCATTCATCATATGCTTCGGCTTCTCAAGAAAGAAAAGAGTAATGGAAACCATTTAGAGGAAGTACCAGACATAAAGAGAAGGGGAGAGGTACCGGTGCATTATTAATCAGTTAAGGCCTTGGCCACCAAGTTACTTATTTAGTAAGGGGCTTAGTTAGCCATGCATCCATAATATTCATTTATTTTGGACAAGAGAAATATTTTCTTTATATTTCACTCATCAGGGAAACCATATCATATCTATAGCTATATTCTTACATCATACATGTGCATAAATTTCACATTCAATATCGTTCATACCTAACTAGTATTAATATCAGGCTTCATATTAGGAAGCTCCACAATGCATTAAACATATGCACTCAAGCATAATTGAGCAGAGGTAAGTATCCATCATGCTAGCTTATTGCTTGCACCTTTTTCCATGTCATTCACACACATGGACATATCAGGCTCCTATATCCTTTTCCCAAGGATCTTCCGATCATCGTTATGATCATTTGTACACATTAGTGTATAAGTAGGTGCATCTCTTGCACCTTTTTACCTCATGCCTTCGCTTGATAGTTTAATTTCACCATTAGTGTCCTTTAGTTTGAGATTTTGGTCACTTACCGGACTAATCTCACAGTTATATCTCGTATTGATGTTGCCTTCTCTTATGGAAATAACCAACCAGCTTCACTTTCCTCTTTATGCGACAACGTCTAGCAAGAAAACCTTCTTGCCTCAGCATCCATAGGGTTTTTCTTATCTCACTTTTCTCTGGTCATGAGGAGTTATATACTCTAATTTTTAATATAGAGCATTAACTATAACTTCCAGGGATCCTACCTAATCCTATCATATTCCTTTGAGCCCACAAAGGTATTAACCATTTTGTAATCTACCATCATCAGTGCCTGAAGTTCCAACTTCTCATGCTTAGAAGTAGTGTTACGAACACCAGGTCATCCTTCCTTCCTTCAGGCTTCAGCTACTCTTGACAGAACCCTGCCACCTTCAAATATCCACATTCAAGTATTATTATAAATTTTGATAGACATATCCCTACCTCGGTAAGAGTAGTTTTCACTTTGATAATAAGATAAAGAAGTTCTTCTGTCGAAATTCAATAAGAAGTCCCAAAATCTCAGGTTCAATCTACAGTCCTTCGCCTCAAGGATGAAATGTAGATAACAATACCTCATTACGTGACTCATACATGAGTCGAAGCAAGCCAAGTGTTGTAACCATGCTCTAATACCAAATTGTAACACACCCACGATGGGGCATACAAATTTTTGCTTTTCTTAAAGGATAGATTCTCCATCCATGGTTTCTAGTTTGGATGGTCAGGGAACCAGTCTGACCTCCTGGTCAAGGATCTCCAATTCTAGAGCTAGATGACTCTCTAATACCTTGATGGTATCATTCTATAGTTAGACGCAAACCCTTTTGACTTCCTGGTGCAGTTCTAAAGGTATCCATGACCCTCCTCTTCGCGCCTGCGAAATCTCAGAGTCTGGGTACGAGCTCCTTTTCTGATAAGCCCCTTCCTTGATATGACCTTGGGAGATGGCCTTACGTAACCACATGATTGCAGGTGTAGCCAAGGGTGGTTTGAAACCAATCTAATTTTCACCTCGTAATTCACCTTGAGCCTCCACGTGTCCTTTCTTCAAAGTCATGGTTTGGATTGGGGCTTTCCCTCAATTTTTTTTTAAATTTCACGCATCTTCGATCCCCGCAATGCTACGAGACCGTTGATATCCTGATATTGACGGTGCCTCTGAAATGTCAACTCATATCTATCTCTTTCAAAGCTAGAGATCAGAATTGACCTCTTTCAAATCAACCACTGTGATTCGTTTCAGAATTCCAGACTTAAGAATTCTCAAGTCTCAAACTTTCCTTTCTTTCATACATCAATATTCTAGAGTGGAAGATTTTTTGATACCTGTCACTACAGATGTGCGGCTATGATTTCCTCTGTGAGTCTGACCTTCTAGAGTTGTAGTTCTCAAAACCTCATTTCTTCTGGAGAGATTTCTCTGAAACGATAGATCGTCTGCCACGTGTCCTCCTCAATCGATGGTTCTACTCTCGCTTTGGGACTTTGGCCTCCTCAACCAAATTAACGGTCCTTCAACTCCCTCCTTGATCAATGATCGAGATATTTTTTGGGTCTTCGAACCTTTTCCTCCTCTCTTTTCGTCCAGAGTTCTAGATCTGGTGCCCTATGTCCACCTTGAAATCGTTGGTTCTCGTTGCTTCGGATTTTCAGACTTTGGAAATCTCAAATCGAAACTCTCATTTTACTCCATACATCAATCTTCCAGAGTTGACGATCTACAGACACCTGTCCTCCTAACTCAATGGCCTTGCTTCTACTTCAGCTATTTGAACTTTCAACTAGATCAACAGTCATGTGGCCCTCTTCTTGATCAATGGTCAAGATCTCCTTCGGGTCTCCGGACTTTTGAGATCTCAAATCTCAGACTTCCCCCTTTTTCCTAGTGGCTTTTATCCGAAGGCTATATTCCAGTGATACGTTTCCACTTGATCTAACGATCAAGGATTACTTCAAGTCTTTACTCGGAGTCCACAGATTCACGCCACGTGTTCTACCAGTCTGATGGTTCAGATATACTTTGGACGATCTGACAATCAAGGTTTACTTCGGGTCTTTTCCCGAAATCCACAAATCCATGCCACTTTTCCTCTAGATCTGACGATTCAGATCTACTTCGGGTGATCCGATGATCGACGTTTACTTTGAGTCTTTTCCCATAATCCATAGATTCACACAACATCTCTACTAAAATCTGATGGATCAGATCCACTTTCGGTGATCCGACGCCTAAGATTTACTTTAGATGATCTGATGATTCAGATTTACTCTGGATGATCGTATGATTGAGATTTACTTCAGATTTTCGTCTCTCCGGACTTTGGAAATCTCAATTCTCAAACCTTGGTAAGTTCTCTCTCTCCTACGTGTGCAAAGCACTAAATCTCATGCAGCTTTCTTTGATCAGACGATTGTTTTTCCTTTGCACTATGATCTAAAGGCCACTGTTTCTCCTTCTCCTGAGATTTTGACTTTCTCTGACTTAGAATATTTTCTAAGTGCTCGAAGGATTCGACCTTTGCTCCTCCTACGCGCTCGTCTCTTGGATTTTGTCTACACTCTTGGAAGAATTATCTCTTCTGAGCTTGATATCCTTGAATATTTTGTCGTCCCAGACGCTCCTTACGTTTCGGGGATCACATCAAACTTAGATCGAAGGTCAACGATGATCGACGGATCACAGAAATTACGGGGCCCCAACATGCGTTCTCTTTACCAGAGAGTTTGACCTCCGCAATCTGGAAAGTGCTCACTCGATTCTAGTCTAACCAAGATCATTGATCTTCCGTTCCATTGAGATCAATGACAAGGGTGAATTGCGGGCCGTGAAATAGCCTTCGGGCTCTGCTGTGATTCCCCAACCTCGATCTTCGTTCATATATCGACAGTTCATAGCAATTGCGGGGTTCAACTTGACTATCATCTACCTCCTAGATTTGACGGTTGAGACGACTCTCGGGCATCCTCAAATTTAAGGCTCAAATTTAACTTCAAGGCTTTGGAGATTTTACCTCCCTTACGACGAACTTTCTCAATTCGCCAAACTCGCGAAGTCCGAATGACTCCAAGGGATAAGTCCCATGCTCTTTCCCACATCCAATGATCACAACAGAGAGTGGCTTCTTCTTCTGAACAGATTTCGTTCGTTCATCTTCCAAACAAGGTACAAATGCAAACTTTGGTAAAACGTTGTTGTCCCTCCAACCTTTCAAAAAATCTAAATCCACTTCTCTCCTTTGAATTTAAAACGTTGTTGTGCATACAACCTTTTGAAAAATCTATATCCGCTTCTCTCCTCTAAATTTTAACTCGAAAATTCTCCAAAATACGGATTTCTTTAAGAATAGTAAGATTTCGATTCATAACAAGATCCATCTTAAACGAAGAAGTCTATTCTTAATACCTACAACAAAATGACAAAAAACATAAAAAAACGTATCAAAGAAATAATAAGGAATTAATTTAAATATAATAAACTGATTTTAACATTACTAATGCTTATTAATTAGAATAGAATGTCAAAAAACTCTCAAACAAAGAATAGTACTAAAGGTCGGGTAAATAATATCAATATTGCTAAGTAACCCTAAAATATTATTTTACTATTATTATTAAACCTAAAATAATGTTATCAATATAATAGTTATAAAGTTAAGTCCTTATTAATAATAATGATAATAATAATAATAATATATATATATATTAAAATTAAAATTAAAATTAAAATTAAAATTAAAATTAAAGCAAAGAATGTTACTAAAGGTAAAACACATCATACAAATAATATTAGAAAAACTCTAAAATAATATTATTAAATTATTATTAATAAATTCTTAAACATTTTTAAGTAATGTTATCAATTATAGAAGTTATAAAGTTAAGGAGCATAATAGTTATTAATCACAATGGTATTAGATATTGATTATATAGGATTATTAGTAAATATTATGAATAATAATAAAAAATAAAAATAAACTAATTAAAAATATATATATATTATAGAAAAATGGAATGAAAGAAGAGCAATTTAATCCAGAAACATAACAAAAGAAAATAAAACAAACAAAAAGAAGGAAGGAGAAAGGAAAAAAAAAACAAGAGGTTAAGGGAAAAGAATAGAAAACCAAGGGAAACAAAGGACACCAAGAAGCCAAAAGACAAAAGGGGGCAAAAAATCTAAAGGAGGTTTAGGGAAAAACTACTATGTTTTTACATATTCTTTTGTGGTAGATCAAAGGAAGCCAATTCTCACTACCCCTTTTTTTATTGAGGTTATTAGGATGCTTGATAATTTCCATAGCTTCTTTAATTTTACACTTGAAAAAGTGATATTGGTGGTCCATTATCCCATAGGATTCTGCAACAGGTGAAGTTATTATAAACTCACGTGAGATGAAGGGTAGAGTGTGACATATAGGGAATTGACATACTCGTTGATCCAGGTGGATATTGGTGGCCACCCATTTGTTCCAACTGGCTCCTCTTTTCATTTTTTAGTGCAACACGTTCTTCTATACATCTTTGTAATTGTGGGTTCAACACTTCTAGGGATTTTTTAAGCCCTACACATCTTCTAGGTGGATATTGGTGGCATCCCACCTAATCCAATTGACTTATTTTGTATGCTTTCATGTCAGCAGATCTTGTTGTACTTCAAGGGCCATTTTGGGGCCCTAAACAATGTTGTTTTGCTCGCCACAGTCAATTGTAGACGAAGTTAGAGTTTGATGACGTAATGCATAGTTCTCAAAAAAAACTTTCCAACGGGATATGACGTGCCTAAAATGAAGATCGTATGCAAAAGTTACGACCCAAGAAGTTAATGTACTAACTTACCCAAACGAGACCCACATGAATTTCGGCGTTTCACCTCCTAGGGTTAGGTTTTTGGATGTCCAGGGTTTTGGAATTCATGTTTATCATAAAAATTCCTTCATAGCCTCATTAGAATCATCGTCTGGCAAATGAACATAGTCGTCACATCTCTTCTCATAGATAAAACTACCAGCATTCTAGCAAGTCTTGCACTCTGTATTTTTACAGTCTCTTTATAATTCTTTCATTAATAGAAATAAAGTATTGTTGTATTTCTCTGTTTCTCACAATTTTCATGAATATTTCATTGTAATATCTCTTCTTTCATTTCGTTCCAAAATTAATCTGGATCAGTGGTATTAGAGCAGACTTCTCTTGATCATTTTTCCAGCACATATCCTCGATGAGGTCCGAGTATAGCCAGTTGGGTCTCGAGTTTGTATCTCTTGAGGACAATCACTCTCGCATGCCCAAGAAACCCTCGATGGTGGAAAAAAATAAAAAACAATGGAGAAGAAGATTCTATTAACCTGTTTCTTGAACAAGCTCTCCTGGGACAGAGGGACAAAATGATGGATAATTTTGCACACATCCTTCAATGCCTACCGATAGCAACAAGCGCATCTTCATCAAGCGACCTGTTAGCACTGAGAGTCACCCTCTTATTGCATAGAAGGTAAGACGAATACCCATCAGTTTATGTGTCACTATGAATTGAGTTTAAATAGGTCAAATGGATAAGACTCAAGACAATATCATTTTAACTAAGAAAATTGAACTAGCAAACACAGACAATTGAGGTCTTGATCAACTTTAGTCAGTAAGTTGTAGTAAAGGTGAGTAGAAGGAAGACTTTGATGAGGAAGGTGTAGAGGTCTTCTATGGACATCAGGTCTTTAGGAAGCCTAAGCAGGAAAAACTTCAAACACAAGATCCTCTTAGATTCAAAGTTTCAGGAGACTGAAAAACACCATAACAACACTATAATCAAACATCCATCACAATACAGCTATAACAATCCATGTGAATCCTTCAATCATGGACACTTCAGTATCAGAGGCAAATAAGATGAAGAAGAAAACTAACTTATATTAAACACGAAGTCTCAAATCTTGTACACAACCGGAGAACCAGTATGCTTCATCAAAACATTACAATGCGGGAGCCTTGCTCAACCATCGACCTTAAAAAAATATAAAAAATACATAATTATAAAAAATACGACCCTTTTTGATTGAGACACCAAGTTCATTGGACATTTCTGGAGGAATTTATGGAAAAGGTTGGGGACAAATTTGTCATTTAGATCAGCGTATCATCCTCAGACGGATGGACAGATGAAAGTTTTAAACAGAAGCTTGGGAGATTTACTGAGAAGCCTAGTGACTGAACACCACAGTCAGTGGGATCACATTCTACCACAAGCAGAATTTGCTTATAATGATTCAATCAATAGGAGCACAGGGTAGCGTCCATTCCAAATTGTATATGGAATGCAGCCAAGAGGAGTATCTGAATTGAAAGATTCAGAACAAGCTGAATTCAGGAGTGCTAGTGCAGATCATTTTGCATAAGTGATGAAGGAGCTTCATAGCCAAGTAAAGAAGTGATTGCATAATTCAAATAAATAGTATAAGTGTAGAGAAGATCAACACAGGCGAGAACTTCAATTTGAAGTTGGTGATCTGATGCTCACACATCTAAGAAAAGAAAGGTTCCCAAGGGGAACATATAACAAACTAAAGATGAAGAAGATTGGACCATGAAAGGTCTTCAAGAAATTTGGGGCAAATGCATATGAGATCGAATTACCCAATGGGATTGGAATTTCACTGATATTCAACATCTCAGATTTGTACCCTTACAAAGCTGAAGAAGCAAGAGCAGAAAATGAACAAACAAAAGTTCAGTGGACTAAGAAAATGACGGTAGCTGAAAAGCCACATATGGAAAGTGTACTTGACAAGAGAGTCAGCAAGAAGACTAGGAGGAAAGAATATTTTGAATACTTGGTCAAGTGGAAGGGACATCCAACTGAAGATGCCAGCTAGGAAAATGAAGCAGAAATTCATAAGCATGGATAGACCGTGTAGGAGCTCATGAATAGGAGTTCATGAAAAATTTCAAGAAATGGAGTATGATGCAGGAGAATCATCGACAATAAGCGAGTGCGAAGGCGGAAGACAGCTGGGACAAGTGCCAGCGAATTTTTGCACATGTTAAAATGCTTTTGAAAGTTTAAATGAGCAGATATTGAATGTAATAGTTAAGAGGAAGCACGCTTGCATATTGTAAATAGATCATGAGTGAATCACTCTCATTTGTAGTAGGTAGAGGCATTTATACATAGTTACTGAAAGTAGGTAGATCTAAATTAAAGAGATTAGACAGTTTAGGAAGTAGGAGGGAAAACTGACTATAGACACCCTCACCTTTGTATCATTGTAACATTAGAGGGTATTGTATCATTGAGCATAGAGCATAAGGAGAGAGTTGTAGCAGAGAGTTGAGAAGAAGAACCCATGTACAGATGTTTGAATTAATGTAAAGAGCTTTGATTCAGATCCATGGTGTTATGATGTTTTTTGTGTATATATGTTGAATGATATGTTTATGGTTGTTTACGCTCTTTGTTATGAATTTGTTGTTATGTTGTGTGTGTATGTATGATTTCAAGTTGAATGTTTGAAGTCTAAGAGAGAGAGAGAGGATGAGTTTCAATTGTTTCTCTACATGAGTGAGAGAAGTTCCTGGAAGGAGTGCAGTGAAATCGTCCACAAGGAGTGTGTCGACAAGGTTCAAAGTTTATCTCTGAATGATCAGGAGAGATATCATTGTTCTCATTCCCGCAGAAGGGCAGGTGAAGCACAGAAGCCATGCAAGGTGTGTGCAGGCTAGTTGGAATCTCAGAACTTATCAACCAAGGGGTGAATTGAGGGACTGTTGTTGTAGGATGGTGCACAGAGTCGAAAATTCAAATACTTAAAAGTATTTGAGGGATTTCCACAAGGAATACATGCAAAAGTCTTTTGAAGACTCAAAATTGCAAAGAATCCTCAGAAGGGGTAGTGTCGTTGAAGTGTTCAAAAGAGGACAAGGTTGAACTACTTCGAAGGGAGACAAGGATCGAAGTCATCTAGTAGAAGTTAAGGCCCAGTGGAAGAACTTTGGTTATTTAGCAGGAGTTATCAAGGAGCCATGAGTGGTCGAAATTCTCTGTGAGGAATTCACAAGACTATGAGGACCATAGGATGCAGATAAGTTGCAGGGTGGTTAGAGGCAGACGAGCTTATCACTCTAGGATCCAAAATCAATGTGGACTGTTGATCGTGCTTTGCATGAGCCGTCAGATCATTTCGTCATTTCTAGGATCCTAATGACAAGGAGGTGAGCACAATGAAATGAAAATCCGAAGTCGCGAGTTGCGACAGGAATTGGATTAGAGTTTTGGGATTTCGACACTTTAGTTGTTGGGAAATGGAGAAAGCAGCGCTTTAAGAGTGAAAGTCCCGAAAGTTGGGAAGAGTGACAGGTGGTGTACTTGTCGCCAGGTGGAGTCAAACCTTGTTGACAGTTTCAGGGTTTGAAGGTCAAAGGATTGGGAGCCTTGCATCTGGATTTGTGGAATCATGAAATCTGAAACCCTGATGAAGTGAGAAGCCCATTGGGAAGCCAACCTTTTTTGAGTGCATCGAAGTTTATAAATTCGGATTTTGGAGGTTGTAGAGATAGGAACCCTCGACAATAGGGATCACAAAATTGTGAAACCAGAAGTCCCAAAGCAATGGAGAGTGTGATCCTATTTCGGGTCAGGAGATTTGAGTTGATGCTTCATGGTTGATATTGGGGCACACTCATAAGGACCCATGGATACATTGTTGTGTGTGAAAGGTATTCCCCGAGGGGAAACCAAAGAGTCTATTAGACTCAAAGGGAAGATTTAGAATGATTCTATGCAAGCCTCAATCTGAGGGTTTGAGGGTCTGCGTCAGTTGTGGTATTAGAGCTCATAAAACCTTCTTTGCTTTCTATAGCAGAGAGGAGAAAAGAGGAACAGTTCTTAGCCATGTCGCCGAGAAGAAGAGATAGACCAATCCTTGATCTAGCAATGGAAAGGGAAATGCGTGAACTACGTGCTAGGCTTGATACCATGGAGACAACATAGAGGCGCACAGTCAACGTTGGGGATTTCAGCGAGGCTGAAAGTGAAAATGAAGTTGGGCATGGAGAAGAAGTTGCAGTCGAAGATGTTATAGATGAATGCCTATTCAGGGCTGTCGCAAGGATAGGTGCTAGAGCAAAGATGTAGATTCCCATTTATGAAGGAAACCTCGATGTTGAAGAGATTCTAGATTGGATTAGAGCTCTGGATAAATATTTTGACTATGAGGATGTCGAGGAAGACAAGAAAGTCAAACGTGTTGTCAAAAGACTTAAAGGGCATGCAGCATTATGGTGGGATGAACTGTAGGCTGAGAGACGCTGTAAAGGCAAGCAGAAAATCCAGATGCAAGGCTCCCAGTCCTTCGACCTCCGAACCTCGAAATGATCAACAAGGTTTGACTCCACCTGGCACCAAGTACACCACCTTTCACTCTTCCCAGATTTCGAGAATTTTTCTCTTAAAGCGGTGCCTTCTCCGTTTCCCAACACCTAAAGTGTCGAAATCCTGAAACTCTAATCCAATTCCTGTCGCAACTTGTGACTTCAAGATTTCTATTTCACTGTGCTCAACTCCTTTTTGTTAGGATCCCCAAAGTGATGAAATGATATGACAGCTCGTGCAAAGCATGATCAATGGTCCACATTGATTCTGGATCCTAGAGTGATAAGCTCACCTGCCTCTAACCACCCTGTAACTTCCCTGGATCCTACGGTCCTCGTAGTCTCATGAATTCCTTGTAGAGAATTTCGACCACTCGTGGCTCCTTGATAACTCATGCTAAATAACCAAAGTTCTTCCATTGGGACTTAAATTCTACTGGATGACTTCGACCCTTGTCTTCCTTCGAAGTAGTTTGACCTTGTCCTCTTTTGAAAAATTCAATGACGCTACCCCTTCTAAGATTTTTTTGCAATTTTGAGTCTTCAAAAGACTCCTGAAAGCACTCCATGCGGAAATCCCTCAAATACTTTTAAGTATTTTAATTTTTGACTCTGTGCACCCTCCTGCAACAACAGTCCCTCAATTCACCCCTTGGTTGATAAGTTCTGAGCTTCCAACCAGCCTGCACACACCTTGCACGACTTCTGTGCTTCACCTTCCCTTCTACGGGAATGAGAACAACGATATCTCTCCTGAGCTTTCAGAGATAAACTCTGAACCTTGTCGATGCACTCCTTGCAGATGATTTCACTGCACTCTTTGTAGGAACTTCTCTCACTCATGTAGAGAAACAATTGAAACTCATCATCTCTCTCTCTCTCTTAGACTTCAAACATTCAACTTGAAATCATACATACACACACAGAATAACAAAAAATGCATAACAGAGAGAGTAAACAACCATAAGCATATCATTCAACATATATACACAGAAAGTATCATAACACCACGGATATGAATCAAATCTCTTTACATTAATTCAAACTTTTGTACATGGGTTCCTCTTCTCAACTCTCTGCTACAACTCTCTCCTTCTACTATATGCTAAATGATACAATACTCTCTACTGTTACAATGATACAAAGGTGAGGGTGTTTATAGTCGGTTTTCCCTCCTACTTCCTAAACTATCTAATCTCTTTAATTTATATCTACCTACTTTCATCAACTATTCATAAATTCTTCTACCTACTACAGATGAGAGCGAATCTCTCATGATATATTTACAATATGCAAGTGCACTTCCTCTTAACTATTACATTTAATATACGCTTATTTAAACTTTCAAAAGCATTTTAACATGTGAAAAAATGCATTGGTGCTTGTCCCAGCTGTCTTTCACCTTCGCACTCGCTTGCTGTTGACGATGCTCCTACATCATACTCCCTTTCTTGAAAATTTTCATGAACTCATGTTCATGAGCTCTTGCACGGTCTGTCCATGCTTATGAATTTCCGCTTCATCTTCCCAACTGGCATCTTCAACTGGATGTCCCTTCCACTTGACCAAGTATTCAAAAGATTCTTTCCTCCTGATATTCTTGTTGACTCTCTTGTTAAGTATACTTTCCATCTGTGGATTTTTAGCTACCATCATTTGCTTACTCCACTCCTGCTTCTGCTTCTTCAACATTGTAAGGGTACAAATATTTGCTTCATATGTTGAATATTTAATCTTTGCTTCATATGACTTGTCTGCTTAAATATTAAATATTCAACATATGACTTGTCTGCTCCTGCTTCTTCAACATTGTAAGGGTACAAATCTGAGATGTTGAATATTGGTGAAATTTCGATCCCATTAGGTAATTCGATCTCATATGCATTTGCCCCAAATTTCTTCAA
Source organism: Picea glauca (assembly GCA_000966675.3). Taxonomy (NCBI): domain Eukaryota; kingdom Viridiplantae; phylum Streptophyta; class Pinopsida; order Pinales; family Pinaceae; genus Picea; species Picea glauca. The sequence goes on from JZKD02S0413640.1 coordinate 240,153, forward strand.
GACCTTGCATGGTCCAATATTCTTCATCTTTAGTTTGTTATATGTTCCCCTTGGGAACCTTTCTTTTCTCAGATGTGCGAGAATCATATCACCAATTTCAAACTGAAGTTCTCGCCTGTGTTGATCTTCTCTATGCTTATACTTTTTATTTGAATTCTGCAATCACTTCTTTACTTGGCTATGAAGCTCCTTCATCACTTCTAAAAAATCCTCTGCACTAGCACTCCTGAATTCATCTTGTTCTAAATCTTTCAATTCAGATACTCCTCTTGGCTGCATTCCATATACAATTTGGAATGGACTCTGCCCTGTGCTCCTATTGATCGAATCATTATAAGAAAATTCCACTTGTGGTAGAATGTGATCCCACTGACTGTGGTGTTCAGTCACTAGGATTCTCAGTAAATCTCCCAAGATTTTGTTTACAAGTTTTGTCTGCCCATCTATCTGAGGATGATACGCTAAGATAAATGACAAATTTGTCCCTAGATTTTTCCATAAATTCCTCCAAAAATGTCCAACGAACTTGGTGTCTCGATCAAAAACAATACTCCTTGGCAAGCTGTGAAGTCTGATGACTTCTTTGAAAAACAGGTTCGCAATATGAGTTGCGTCACTAGTTTTCAGGCATGGTATAAAATGTGCCATCATTGAAAATCTGTCTACCACCACAAAGATTGAATCAAATCCTCTTTGTGTTCTTGGTAGCCCCAATATAAAATCCATGCTCACTGCATCCCACGGCCTCTCAGGTATGGGTAATGGCTGGTATAACCCTGTGTTGATGCTTCATGGTTGATATCGGGGCCTACTCATAAGGACCTGTGGATACACTGTTGTGTGTGAAAGTTATTCCTCGAGGGGAAACCAAAGAGTCTATTATTCTCAAAGGGCAGATTTAGAATGATCCTGTGCGGACCTTGATCTGAGGGTTCGAGGGTTTGCATCAATTTGAAGTGCCTCTTCCATTCACAGATGTGGGTGAAGGGGATCCCATTACATTTCATTGTTGATAAAGACAACCAAAAGTATCTCATCCCAACTAAGGTCATCAAAAAGTTGGGGTTGTCAACAACAATGCACCTGCAACCATACAACATCGGGTGGCTTCACCACGGATGAGATCTTCACGTCAGCTAGCAGTATTGCCAATTGTATGGAATCCATGATACATATTTAGGAGTGGAATGAACTGATTACAGACTGATTAAAATAAACAGATAGATAGGAAGAATAACAAAGATATTTAGTGAACAATATCTTCCATTAAATAATGAAATGGGCTGAAACTGTAAAACTACAGAACTAAAACTTGCTTGAATGGTGGTAGCTATCTCTGAGAAGATATGTGGTTACTACATGCATTCGTCTAAGAATAATGGATTACAAGTTGGTGTAATTTGGTACCTCAACTTCCTAGGGTAATAAATTTCCCATACGACCTCTATTTTAGGCGTGTGATAGCATGTTGGAAAGGTATTTCAGAGAAATACACATTCCACCATCAGAATCTGACTCCATCTATAGTCTGACTATGGAGATCCAATAAAACAATGTTTAGGGCCCCAAAACAGCCTTGAAAGTTCAACAATATGTGATGACATGAAAAAATACAAAATAATCCATTTGGATTAGGCGATACGCCAACCATATCCACCTGGAGAATGTGTGAGGCTTCAGAAAACCCCAGAAGTGTAGAACTCACAATTATAAATCATTACTGAAAGTCATGATGAACAAAAACAGACACGAGGAGCCAGTTGGAATAGGTGGGTGGACACCAATATCCATCTGGATCAACCATCCCCCTTTAGGAAGAAATGGTCTCCATTGTGTTGAGTTCCCCCATCAGGTGAGGAAAATTCTATTGGATTTGGACCCGGGTGAGCTGTAGAAATTTTAATACAAATTATGTATTTCTTGGATTCTCTTGATCTAACAATTATATGCCACTGTTAAATATAGAATCACTTCTACTAATATTCTTGTATAATTTAAAACGCGATCAGTAATTGCAAAATCAAGAAGAAAGATCAATCACAAATAACACAGATGTTTAACCAGGAAAGCATAAAGCTAAAAACCCCACTATCATATATTATGTATATATCATGGATCATGAAACAATATCATACAAAACTCTAATCCAAGGTCTCTCAGTACAATGTAGAATTGTCTCACACCGTCATACAAAAATTGATAAATTCATGTGTCAATTTACTGCTTCCAGACAACCTGCCTCCTCTGCACAATCCCTGCTAATGGAAATCCCTCCAATGAGTGAATCCCTCTTGCCTAGGATTCACAATCATAATGGGAACATCCACTGTGTGTGTGGTTGCATGAGTGCAATCACTAATGTTAGAATTGATAGTCAAATTGTCCTGTTCACGTGTTATCTCAACTGGGTCTCCACTGGATCTGACATGCATGTAGTTAACAGTGGTAAATCCTCAGTTTCATGTGAGATCACTGATTGTGAATTAATTAATAATTAATTCATTGATATCTCACTAGTTTAAGTTCAGTTACAACTAGTACAATTGAGCTTAACCCACTTAACTAAGTTAAACTACTTCACAACTCACATAACTACACATCCAACTCTATTACAACTTCGAATCACTCAGGTACAACTAATTCAACTTGCATGTCCCACTAGTCAACCTTTGAACTCAAATTTCCTATAGCTAACTGATTTTCCACTTCATTTAACTATTTCCAAGTGCTCATTGAGAATAGACTAATATTTATTGTCCAACTATTATTAAGGAATAATAATAGTCGACATACATCTATAAATAGAATTCGCTCACCATTTATAAATAGACATCATCTATAAATAAAATTTTCTCATCATCTAAAAATAGACTTCTACCTAAAAATAGCCTGAGGCTCCATCCTAGTGTAGGTGCATAATTTTCACTAGGATCTTCTTGTTGAATCTCAACACTCCCTCTCAACAAGAAAGGGATTATCCTTCACCTCGATCATCTCTCTATGATATTCAAATTTTCTCCTAGTGAGCGCCTTTGTAAGAATGTCTGCATCTCGATATTCCGTAGGAATGTACTGAAGCAACATAATCTTCCACTACACACAATCTATGATATGTTGATACTATATATCTATATGCTTAGATCTATCATGAAACACATGATTAATCGAGAGTTTAATGCAACTCTGATTATCACAATGAATCATTGTCGGATATAAATGAGAACCAAACCAAACCAACCAATATCTTTCTCATCTAGATAGCCTCACATGTAGCTTGACTCTCTATCATGTATTCTGCTTCCGCTAAATTGAGTGCCATGGATCTTTGTTTCTTGTTGTACCAAGAAACAACTGTAGATCCGATAGTAAAGATCCCCCCTGATATGCTATTTTTTTCCATTGGGATGCCTGCCCAATCTGCATCCATGAATCCATGAAACTTCAACTCATCCATTTGTCTGTACCATAAGCCACACTCAGATGTGCCCGTGATGCAGGAGCATCGCCAACTCATCAAGCGAGCTAGCACATCAAGAGGAAATCCGCTGGATAAACAAACCCAAATTTTTGAAGTGCTTTGGGATTGTAGCGCAATTCTTTAATGAACCATTTATGAAGGCGCATTTGTATATTGTATTGGACCTTGAGCCTTTAATCTCTCATCCTTTGGTAGATAGGAGGCATTTAATAGATTTAATGCTGGTAGATAGGATGTTTAAGTCTAGATTTGATAGTTTAGAGTCCGAGAGGGAAAACGGATATAGACACCCTCATTGTACATTGTAACATTATTTTGGATGATCAAGCATTTAGAAGGAGAGAAGAGAAGAGTAGAGAATATTGTATGAAGAACACCCATGTACAGGCATTTGAATTAATAGAAGGAGCTTTGATTCAAGCACATGGTTTTTGTTGTTTTCTCTGTGTATTGTTGACGTGCTCATGAATATTTGTTTCTTGTTATGCATTTTCTTTGTATATGATGTGCATGTAATTTCATGTTTCAAACTGAAGTCTGAAAGGGAGAGAGAATGATTTTCAATGGTTTCTCTATCTGAGCCAGGAGATTCCTGCAAGGTGTGCAGTCGAATTCATCCGCAAAGAGTGCGTTGATGAAGGCTCAGTAGTTTAACTTTTGTTCTCATTCACCCAGGAGTGGAAGTGAGTTGTTGAAGCCATGAAAGAAGTGCGCAGGCTGAAGAGGAAGTCTAAGTCATAAATCTGAGAAAAGGATATCAAAGACTGTTGCTGCAGAAAGTGCGCAGAGTCGGAAGGATTCAACACTTGAAAAGTCATTGAACGTCGAGCGTGAGGAGTGTGTGCAAATTCCTCTGAAAGAATTAGAGTGGAAAAGCTCAGGATGTTTAGCACCTTCGTGACATCATTAATACAGAGCATAGGAGTTTGTGTAGAAGAAGGTTCGAGCAGGGTTTGCAAGCGCAGGCGTTGGAGAGTAAGTTATGAGAAAGAGAATTTAGCCTTCTCAAGAAATCCTCAAGGAGGAGGAATTGATGGTCAGGATTCACTGAGGAAACTGCAAAATCCCGTCAGCTGTTAGATATCGAGGAGTTGTGCATGGTTTAAGTTGCAACGAACAGAGGAGGAACCTGGAAGAGTCATCGGGATATTAAATTCATCGGGGTTTCGCTGAACAAGAGAATCAAGACCTCATAGGTCCCGAAATCCTGAGAAGGAATCTCAGTCGTAGATCTCGGACGAGATACGTGTCAGCAATCCGGAGACATAGGACGCTCGCAAGTTGGAATCGCGATCCGTGATTTCTCGATTGGATTAGAGCCGTCCAAACATCAGGGACACGTGGTGAGATATGGTGGCATCGGAGATCGGAGAATCAGGATTTCCAAAGGTGTAAGTTCTACGCATTGCAAATCCACGAAGTCTGAAACTCTGAATGGGAAAGGACTGTGGTCTTGTGGAACAACAGGTCACACATAAAAGGAGCTAGCCAGAGGGGGCTAAGGGTTGCAGAGTATCATCGTCGATCGGAAATCGTGGATCCGCGAGGTAAGTGATATACGACCTCACAAGTGCCAATTTCCCAATCGGGAAAATTCCCGATAAGAGCAAGGGAAAACTTTGAGAAACTTTCATCGGGTTTCGAGGGTTGGGAGACCCGAATCTGAGAGTTAAGACTCGAAAATACGCGAAGTCCGATTTCCCGATAGGCAAAGGGAGATTTTCAAGGGAGCCCTGTGGATGTAGAAGAGTCCCGATAGGGGATTTGAAGAAGCAATTTAGCTCTTCGGGCCTAGGGAAAAGAAGGTCCTGGTGAAGAGGATGTGTCGTGGGTGGTGTGTTTTTAATCAGCCCGTCAGGTATATCAGGACATGCCTACCCACCTTCCAAAATGTCTTGGTAGGCTTAACCATCGCTTCACTCATCTGGTTAAACACATAGAAAATGTTCGATATCATCTTCACTAGATACATTAGTGAACCCACTAACTGTCGATAGACAGTAGCATCCACTGCCTCTCCAAAAGTAGCATCCTCTTTCTTCTAGTTTCCTGGAAGAGGAGTATCCATGGGTTTGCATCCCTCCATGTGAAACTTACCTAGTATCTCCCTTGTATATTTTCCTTGAGACACAAAACATTGACCATCTCACTGCCATATTTTCAATCCAAGGAAATAATGAAGGAGGCCCATATCCTTCATCTCAAACTCCTTTGTAAGGTCCTCATTGCATGAGTGTATTAGCTGCTCATCACCAGTCAATATTAAATCATCAACATAAAGAACAATGATTAAAATATTACCATCCACCACAATTTGGTATAGGTTTGCATCCGCTTCACTTTTGGTGAAGCCAAGTTCAGTGAAATAGCTGTCTATCCGAGTGTACCAAGAATGAGGTGCTTGTTTCATCCCATTTTTGATGGATGGTTTTGCATGAGTGGCTTCCTCCACTCCATGAACCTCCTCATGTGGTTGATCCACATCTTGAGACTCATCTTTTGGAACCAATAGTTCCTCCTCTACATGCAAGTCTATCTCCCTCTCAAGCGACAAGTGCATGGATTTCCCCTCATTGAATTTTATATCTTGTCGCATAACAATCATCTTATAGTTAGGAAAATACACACAATAATTATGCGGTGTTTCTGTGTACCCCACAAATATCACAACTTTAGTAGTCAGCTCCAACTTGTTCCTGGCATTCTTGGTCAAATGCACATAAATAGATGAGCCAAAAATCTTAAAATGAGAAACATCAGGTTTATTACCAGTGAAAGATTCTTCAGGTGTACTCATGCTATGAGGACAACAATTTTTTACATGAACCATAGTGTTGCATGCTTCCACCTATAAATGCATTGGTAGGCCCCAATCATGCATCATCGCTCATGTGGCACCCACGATCATTCTGTTCTTCCTCTTCGTGACCCTATTTTGTTGTGGGTTATGAGGCACTATGAGTTCTCTTTGAATTCATTCTTTGTTGCAAAAGTATTTGAATTCATTAGAGATGTATCCTCCACCATTATCCCTCCTCAGAGCCTTCACTTGCTTCCCCAACTCTTTCTCCACCAATGCTTTAAACTCACAGAACTTTGAGAATGTTTGATCCTTCTTCTGCATGAAGAAGATCCAACATTTACGAGAAAAGTCATCCACAAAAATAACATAATAATTATGTTTTTTTGTTGAATCAACCGAGAATGGTCCACACATGTCTGTGTCAATTCTCTCTAGGATCACTGAAGCACGATTCACCTTTTCATGAAAGGTGGAATTTACATACTTCCCCATGGTGCAACCCATTCACTGATTTAACTGAGAAAGTGTTCCCATTGGAAGTCTAGTAGATATTTGTTGCATGATTTTCAAGGCTCGATGATGTAGATGGCCCAATCGCTTGTGCCATAATTCATCCTCATCTTGGCTCACAACGTTTTCTTCCTTGCCCATCATGGCATTGAAACCATCTACCTCTAGCTTGTATATATTATTAACTCAAATCCCTATCTTATTGACTTGACCCGTTGATTTATGTTGTAGGAAATATTTTCCATTACTGAAAACAATGTCATAGCCTCTGTCCTCCAGCATTGTGATTGAGACCAAGTTTTTCTTCAAGCCTAGAACATGCATAACGTCTTTCAATTGAAATGGTTTACCTAACTCCCTCTCAAAGGTATTGGTACCAATGATAGTCTCACTATATTGTCCATCGTCGCCCATCTCTATATTCATTTTGAGATCTTTCTCCTCCAAGTCACTGAAAGTCTCCTTATCTCCCATCATGTGAAAGGAAGCGCCCCTATCTAAATACCACACCGATCCCAATGCAATTGACACCACGCATGCGATCAAGGAGAAGTCAAGTTCAAATTTCGAGAAAAGGGCCTTCTTATTCTTCTTCTTCTACGAACAGTTAGCAGCGAGATGCCCATGTTCATGACAGTGAAAACACTTCACTTTGGACAAATCTAGCTTCTTGCCTTTAGACATAGATTTTGAATGGAATTTCTTCCCCTTCCCTTTCCTTTCCTTGGAAACCAAAGAAAAATCATCTTCATCGTCATTCTTTGATGAAGAAGCATCTTTGGTGTTCCACCTGAACTACTCCTGCACTAGAGCCGACCATAGTCATTCCCAATCTGATAATTTTTCCCTTCCATTGCCAAAGTCTTGATAATTGTGCCAACTCTTGGGAAGTCCTAGGAGAGCCAGGCTCACTAATTCATCATTAACGACTATTATTCCCACACTACCCATATCATCCCGACATTAGAAAAACTTCGTGTGATATTTTGAAATGGAATCTCCCTTCTCCATCTTGATCTTCCTGAGTTTATCTTTGAGCGCCAATTTCCTATGGTCGTTACTATTTTAGAATAGATCCGTCAAAGTATTCCACATTTCATATGGTGTGACTTTCCCATGGAGGCTTGAGACAATGTGGTCTCGTACTCCCTCCAACAGGATCATCCTTTCCTTTGCCACTTTATTTTTCCATGCATTAAGATTTGCAGCGTCTACTTCATCTGGCTTAGGAACATTTTTGTCAATGAATTCCTTCAAGCCATTGTCTTCGAGTATTGCTTCCATCCTGTCCTTCCAAGCAATGTAGTTCGAGATTCCCTTGAGTGCATACTCTAACCTCAAGCCATTGAAAGTCATTTCAATCTTGAATCAGTTGTAGCACCAAGAAAGTCTTTCTACAAATACAAATTCTATCCAATCACAAACTCAACTTCTACAATTTTCTGAGCTCTGATATCATGTAAAAATTTTAATACAAATTATGTATTTCCTGGATTCTCCTGATCTAACAATTATATGTCACTGTTAAATACAAAATCACTTCTACTAATATTCTTGTGGAATTTAAAAAAAGATCGCCATTTGCAATATCAAGAAGAAAGATCAATCACACATAACATGTATGTTTTACTGGGAAAGCATAAAGCTAAAAACCCCACTATCATATATGATGTATATATCATGGATCATGAAACAATCTCATACAAAAATCTAATCCGAGATCTCTTAGTACAATATACAATCGTCTCACGCTGTCATACAAAAATTGACAAATTCATGTGCCAATTTACTGCTTCCAGACAACCTGCCTCCTCTGTGCAATCCCTGTTGATGTAAATCCCTAAAATGAGTGAATCCCTCTTGCCTAGGCTACGCAATCCTCATGGGCACATCCACTGTGTGTGTGGTTTCATGAGTGCACTCACTAATGTCACAAATGATAGTCAAAATGTCCCTTTCACCTTTTATCTCAATTGGGTCTCCACTGGATCTGACATGCATGTAGTTAACAGTGGTAAATCTTCAAATGCATGTGAGATCATTGAATGTGAATTAATGAATAATTAATTCATTGATCTTTCACTAGTGTAAGTTCAGTTACAACTAGTACAACTGATCTTAACTCACTTAATTGAGTTAAACTACTTCACAACTCACATAACTACACATCCAACTCTGTTACAACTTCAAATCACTTAGTTACAACTAATTCGACTTGCATGTCCCACCAGTCAGCCTTTGAACTTGAATTTCCTATAGCTAATTGATTTTTCACTTCATTTAACTATTTCCAAGTGTTTAGTGAGAATAGACTAATATTTATTGTCCAACTATTATTAAGGGATAATAATAGTTGACATACATCTATAAATAGAATTCTCTCACCATCTATAAATAGACATCATCTATAAATAGAATTTTCTCATCATCTAAAAATATAATTCCTCCTTAAAATAGCCTGAGGCTCCATCCTAGTGTACGTGCATAATTTTCACTTAGATATTCTTGTTGAATCTCAACATGAGCCACTTTCCTTGGTGTAGGAGTTTCCCTACCTCGACAACCCAATAAAGATGGATATGTTGTTGGCAAGTTCCCTTGACCTATTTTTCCACTATATGATTGGTGGATGCTTGTTCCATGCAATTAGGGTTGAGCTCTATTGGTGTCAATTGTTTGAAAATCTCGTAGTTGTCCAATAATGGTGGAAAATATGGCCAAAGGAGGTCCACATTGAATATTGGATGCAGACCAAGGAAGGGTGGAGTGTTGAGATCAAAAGCATTTCTACCCACAACCTTGGTGATAGTGTAAGGTCCATAATGAAGTGGTTGAATCTTTCTATGGGGCCCAGTGAGACGCTCCTTCTGCAAATGTAAAAAAACTTTCTTACTAAACTGAAACTGGTGTGGTACCTTGTGTTTATCATGGCACTACTTGTACTTCGAATTGGATTGCTACAAAATATCCTGGACATGTTGGTGGATGTGATGAATCCACTCAATGAATCTACTACCTCTGTCAACCGTAAATTGATCAAGGGAAAAGTCTATCTATGTGGTGGCAAGAGGAAGTGCAACATCAATGGGTCCCAAGGGATGGAATCCCAGACCCATCTTAAATGGGCTATGGCCACTAGAACTATGGAGAGCCCTGTTGTAACTATGTTGGAGATATGGGAGACTCTCATCCCATGTATGGGGATGCTTAGAATTGTACATGCGCATGACGTGCAAAATCATCCAATTGACAACCTTTGTTTGGCCATCAGTTTGGGGGTGGAAAGAAATGGCTTTTGTGAGCTTGATGTCCAACAGAGACTAGAGACTATACCAAAAGGTACTGAGGAACCTACTGTCTCAATCGGAGATGATGGTCTGTGGTATCCCAAAGTGAACCCAAACTCGTTCGAAGAAGAGATTGGAAATATCATCCATTGTGATAGCCTTCTTACAAGCTGTGATGATGGCCATCTTCAAAAACTGATCAAGGACCATAAACACGTAGTCATTTATGTGCTTGGTGTATGGAAAACCAGACATATAATCAATGGAGATGGACTCCCACAACTTCTCAGGAATAGGAAGAGGGGTATATAAGCCTTGCTTCTTGATGGCCAGCCTAGAAATGGCATAGGAAGTGAAAGATATGATATACTTGTTGACGTCCAGTCGAATTTTTAGCCAATAAAAATGTTTCTAAAAGATGGTCATAGTTTTCTCTATGCCAAAATGTCCTGCCACCCAACTGTAGTGGGCCTCCCAAATCATCTTTGCATGCTCGCTTGTAGGAACACAAAGATGGCCCAGGTGGCATAATATTTTGTCCCGAATGTGAAAATCAGTGACAATGGTGCTTATACCGAAGAGATGATACGTGGTGGAAAAGTCTGGATCTTGTTGGTAAAGTTGGTGCCACTCCGATGTTTCATGTCCATAGGAATGGAGCACAATGGTAAGGGTAGCCATAGGAGGCCGACTGAGGCAACCATCGACATAATTGAAGATACCTGTCTTATACTTGATGTTGAGATGGAATTGCTACAAGTAGGTGGACCACTTCTGATAGAGGTTGTTTTGAATTTCCCCCGTGTATATCTGAACTGCAGAGGATTGTGATCAGTGTGTATGATTGTCTCTATCCTCAGAATGTAATGTTTCCATTGATGTCAGGCTTGTACAATGTAATACATTTCCTTGTCATAGGTGGGGTAAATACAGACAGTATCAGAGACTATCTCACTATGGTATGCCACCGGATGCTCGAGCTGAGTGAGAACTGCTCCCAGAACATAGTCATATGCATCAGTCTCAATCTCAAATGGTTGTTGTAGATAGGACAAGGAGGGTACTGGAGATGATCACAAATGATGTTTCACATATTCAAATTCTTGTTGCCGCTCATTTCCCCACACAAACTTGGTCCTACCACCTCCCTTGGTCACCTTGTTGAGGACCCAAGCAATATGGGAGAATCCCAACATGAACCGTCAATAAAAATTGGCGAGTCCTAAGAAACTTTGAAGCTCATCTAGTGTTGTTGAGGCTAGCCATTCAGGGATGAATAGGATCTTATATGGATAAACATGTACCCCATGCTCATCAATAATGTATCCCATGTATTGGATGATGTTCATGCCAAAATAACATTTTTCCAAGTTGGCATAAAGCTTGTGTTGCTGCGGAGTGCTCAAAACGTGTTGAATATGCTGCATGTGATCCTCCCATGTTCTATTGAAGATGAGGATGCCATCCAAATATACTACCATAAAGGAGCTGGTGAAGGGTCTCAATACATTGTCCATCAACCCCATGAAAGTGGCTGGTGGATTTGTTAATCCAAAGGCCATGACTAGCCATTCTTAGAGACCTTCCTTAGACTTGAAGGTTGTCTTCCAAACATCCATTAGTTCGATGAGAACCTGGTGGTAGCTAAAATTCAGGTCAATCTTGCTGAAGAAATTTTCCCCTTGATTTGGTCAAGAAGGTCATCAATCCTGGGAATGGGATAACGGTTCCTAATTGGGATTTTGTTTAAGGATTTGTAATCAATGTCGAGTTTCCAAGTCATGTCCTTCTTCTGCACCAGTACAATCGGGCTTCCGCAAGGGGAGGTGATGAGTCTGATGTGCCCCTCTTGAAGAAGCTCTTGTATCTAATGCCTAATTTATTAATTCTCCATTAGCGAACATCAATAGATTGGTCCATTAGGTAGAGGTGTGTTGGGGGCCAGATCAATTGGATGCTTTCCTTGGTAGTGTGTCGGTAGTGAGATGAAGATGTCTCTGTATTCTTCCACGCTCTCTTCCACTTTCTTATGGTTCAAAGAGAGGCATTGTGTAGAGGCCATAGATGTGGTAGCAACCTTCTTCTTACTGTGAGAACAGATCACAAAGACGACGAACTTCCTGGTCTATTAAATGACCTTACTACATTGCTTAATAGAAATTAAATACATAGAAGTAAGCAGTGCCACCTCTAGGATTCTGTACAATTGTCTACCCAAAGTAATAATAACATTGCGAGGTCTAGACTCATACACAACATGACACTTCCACAAATATGGTTGTCCTAAAAGAACATCACAAAATTCAAGGGGAGAAATATCACACAGTACCTCATCTTTGAAAGGCTTGATGCCATAGGATAGATGACACTGTTGGTTGATACAAAGATCTCTTCATTGACAAAGCTAGTTGATGGTGTAATGTTGCGGGTGTAGTTTCGTTGGCAGGCTTAACCACTTGAAAACCTCTACTGAAATCATGTTCTGCTGACTACTGTTTTAGACAATGAACTGAATTAGAGCCCCCTTGACCCACATCTTCGAGTGAAAGAGGTGTTCCCCTTCCTCTGGTTCTTCTGTTTCGCTTGGTCGGAATTTGGTGGTAGCGACCATGGCATTGGGTTAAACATCGATAATTTGCTTCCCTCCTTCAGGATTTGACTCAGAATCAGAATCGGCCTTTGACTCGAAAGCCTTCAGCTCAGCCACGAGGGACTGCCTGGAGCGACATTCTTCGATGTTGTGCCAAATAATTTTATGGTACTCACACCAATTTCCCTTCTTGTGTTGCATCTTGGATGGATTGTCCTGAGGGCTTCCATCGTGACTTGGTCCCTTTCTATGTGGGTTGCAGTTTCCTTTTACCTGCTTTGGTTGTGAGGGGTTTGCAGATCCAAACTCTTGTCATTTTTTCTTAAATTTCTTCTCGATCTTGATAGTGTATCTATAAGTTGTGCCTAATGAGGCGATGTCCAAGAACTCCATTTTTTTTTGAATGTATATATGAAAAAAGCCACGGTATTTGAGCACCAGATGTTGCTCATAATATTTGATACCCAATTTGGTGCGGAAGGTATGGAAAATATTAGTGAATTCCGGTACTATCTGGTCCCTTTCTTGATGTAGGGTGGTCCATCTAGTGTATTGGTCCTCATAGCTTCCAACATGGTAGTATTGTTCTTTATTGGCGTCTTGGAAGGAATCCCATGTAGGGGCCACCAAAAAAATTGCATATTCCTCCATGACCTCTTGCTCAAAGTAGGTATCCCAGCAGTGTTTAACATGGGGAATGACCTTGAGGAGTGAAAAAGTGATCTTTTCTCAATTGGAAAAATTGTGGATAGAAAAATATGCTTCGAGTAGATTTAACCATTTATCTACAACATCCACATCTATCACTCCTTCAAATAATGGAATATCAAAATTTTCATGTACCTTGAAGGGGTTTGCATGGCCTCCTGATGAAGATGCTTCTCCCATGGGAAACCATTGAAGGATCTGCACGAAGTTGTCCATCATTTTTTTCCTTTATCGCACGATGGCTTCCTTGAGAAACATTTTAATAGGATCTCCCGCTTGATCATATTTATTTTCGTCTCCCATGGGTTGTTGTTGGGCTTAGCGTGACCATTCCAGTAATGGCTCGATTGGTTCGAGTCCCAACTTCTTGTACCAAGACCTTGTCGGGGACATGCACAAATAATAATAAATGAAGAGAAGACCGCTCTGATACCCCTGATATGGATTTAGGAGCGGAACAAATTGATTACAAACTGAATACCATAAACATAGAGACAGGAAGAATAACAAAAATATTCAGTGAACAATATCTTCTATCAAATAATGAAGTAGGTTGAAATTGTAAAATTGCAGAACTGAAACTTGCTCGAATGGTGGTAGCTTTCTCTGAGAAGAGATGTGGCTTCTACATGCATCTGTTTGAGCAGAATGGATTACAATGAGGATCCATAATCCCTTTTCATATTACTCATGAATTCCAAAACCCTAGACATCCAGAAACCTAACCCTAGAAGGTGAAACACCAAAAGTCATGTGGGCTCTATGGGTAAGTTGGTGTAACTTATTACCTCAACTCCCTAGGGTCATAACTTTTGCATACGGCCTCCGTTTTAGGTGTGGGATACCCTAATGGAAAGGTATTTCAGAGAACTACACATTTCGCCATCATAATCTTACTCTGTCTATAGTCAGGTTGTGGCGAGCCAAAAAAAAATGTTTATGGCCCCAAAATAGCCCTGAAAGTTAAACAAGATGCGCTGACATGAAAACATACAAAATAGGCCATTTGGATTAGGCGAGAGGCCACTCGTATCCACCTGGATAATTTGTGAGGCTTTAGACATACCCAGAAGTGTAGAAATCACAATTGTAAAGCAGTACAAAAAGACATGCTAAACAAAAACGGACATGAGGAGCTAGTTGGAATAGATGGGTGGCCACCAGTATCCATTTGGATCAATCCATCCCTTCAAGGATGAGGTAGTGTATGATATTTCCCCTCTTAATGTATGTGATGTTTTTTTGGGCCAACCATATATGTGGAAATGTCATTTTGTCTATGAGTCTAGACCTCGTAGTGTCCTTATTTCTCTGGGAGGTCAGCTCTATAGGATACTAGAGGTAGTTCTAACTACTACTCCACCAAAACAACACTGCAAGGTAATCTCTCATATTGAAAAATTCATCCTCTTCACAGTCTTTTCAAAGGATGCACAAAAGACCACTACAACCACTGCAGCCTCAACACCTTTTATCCAGCAAAGCCAGATTTTCGAAGAGATATACGATATTGTTTCTTCACCTACAATGGTGCCTTCAAAATGCCCCATCCAACCCAGAGACAACAGGATGGTGGAACAAATTGAACCCCTCTAGCAACAGGTTTGTGACAGTTTTCCACAAGCCAAGAAGCACAACTTCTCCAACAAGGCACACAACTCACAAAGCATCAGCTTCAAAAAATATTTTCCCCTCTTCACTGGTCATTCAATGCAATGGAGAACATTGCTTCTCGAGGGGGGAGGATTGATCCAGGTGGATATTGGTGGCCACCCACCTATTCCATCTGGCTCATCTTTTCATTTCTTAGTGCATCACGTTCTTCTATACTTCTTTGTAATTGTGGGTTCTACACTTCTGAGGCTATTTGAATCCCTACACATCTTCCAGGTGGATACTAGTGGCCTCCCACCTAATCCAACTGACTTATTTTGTATGTTTTCATGTCAGCATATCTTGTTGTACTTATAGGGTCATTTTGGAGCTCTAAACAATGTTTTTTTGGCTCATCATAGTCAAACTATAGACAAAGTCAGAATTTGATGGCGTAATGTCTAGTTCTCGAAAATACCTTTCCAACAGGCTATCACGCACCTAAAATGGAGATTGTATGCAAAAGTTACGACCCCGTGAAGTTAATGTACTAACTCAACCAAATGGGGCCCACATGACTTTTGGCGTTTCATCTCCTAGTGTTAGGTTTTTGGATGTCTAGGGTTTTGAAATTCATGTTTATCATAAAAAGGCTTTCAGAGCTTCATTTTAATCATTTTCTAGCGAATGAGTGTAGCTGTCACATCTCTTTTCAGATGATAAAGATGCCACCATTCTAGCGAGTCTTGCACTCTGTATTTTTATAGTGTCTTTACAATTCTTTCATTAATAGAAATCAAGTGTTTTTGTATTTCTCTGTTTTTGGGAATTTTCATGAGTATTTCATTGTAATATATCTTCTTTCATTTCGTTCCAAAAATAATCTGGATGATGGATCACTCGTGATGGTCTCTATCCTACCAACTTGTACTCGATACTTATTCAAATTAAAATCTAATCCATTGGTCGTTTACCCATCTCTAAGGCGAGGAGAGCCTAATTTTATAAACATGTGACTGTATGAACCAAAAAAAATTATGCTTCAATCCATTATACTGATGTAATTTATAAAGGTAAAGGAAACCCATTTTTACATAAAGAACTTTTTTGTACATTCCTATTTTTTTCTGTGCAAAGGTCATATTCTATATTGAGGTCCCTCCTAACATGGAAGAGTTGAATTTGATCAAAGGATTGAAGGAGAGGCTTGATGATTCTTATAATGGTGTTTAGCTTGTTACTAGATGGGCAACCTTGCTCATTCTCTACTTGTATTACCAACACTGAGTCTCCAAGCATCATCAGTTTTCATATTCCATCCTCATAATCCATGCGAATCCCACACCATATCGAATAGACTTCACCAAGATTATTAAACACAATCCCTAGGCCCCTAGCATAGTTCACTACTTCATTTCCTCCACGATCTTGAATTATCCCCCCTATTACATCCACCCCTCCTCCTACAACATCACTAATTGGGGAAATTAGCAACATCCCACTCTGGCGCACTGAGAACACTTATTATTTGAGGACACTTGCTCGCAAGTGATCTGGACCCCTTTTGATGTTAGACCTATTACATTTGATTATGATGTGATTGACAAATAACATGATGTGATACTATTTGATGTAGACATGTTCTATTGACTCAGTTTGATTGAGTGTGCAGGGTTTTTGACCTTGAGGATGCAGAGGCATCGGTAGAACCCCCTTGGACTCCGGACTGAGTTAGGGAGTGTTCTTTTTGGTTGATATGTTTATTATGATGTTTCATTTGATTGATGATTTGATGTTGGCATTTATGACATGATTATTGGTGATGCAGTCTGACGATAGCTTGCCGAATTGACTCACATATGGAGTAAAGGGGCCACACACGATTGCAGAGAGGTTGAGGGAGAGGGGTGGACAGCAGCCCTGCCACCGCATACTAGCACTCCCGTCGTGGCTCGAACTGTAGGTTAACGATTACCTAGTTCGAGAGGACCCACAATGTCGTGAGGGCCGACTGCGACAGTCGCTCACGATGATTCTAAGGGGCGCGCAATAAGTCCGGGGACTTATTCCTTAGATCCCTTAGTCTCCTACTAGTTCACCTAGCGGAGTATTGAATCCAGGGGTTATAGAGGTCTACCAATCAATTCAGTTGGCGAGTGGCACCCTTGGAGCACATGGTGCATCCTGAAGGGAACGTCGCACAAAAGAAACTCAGTTGGCGAGTGGCACCCTTGGAGCACGTGGTGCATCCTGAAGGGCACGTCGCCAAAAGAAATTCCAGAGGCGAGTG
>JZKD02S0413640.1:257461-274289 GCA_000966675.3 Picea glauca
AGGCGAGTGGCACCCTTGGCGCACGTGGTGCGACCTGAAGGGCACGTCGCGATAAAGGTGGTTGAAGGAGTCAGCCTAATTAGCCCTAAGTCATCAGCACCTGAATAAAACCTTAGTCATTACCCTTAACCAATCGTCTCCTATCTCAGAATCTAAACCCTAAGCCTAAGACCTTCTAGAAACCGGGGGGGGATTTTAGTGTGGCCTTAACAAATGAAAATTCAAAAAAAGAAAAAAAAAACAAAAACTCAGACCATCAGCCTTTCTTTATCCTTGTCTACTTAATAAAACTATCCTCCATCGCGTATATCTTCCAGTATCCATCTCCCTTTTACTTGTCTAGTTCACTTTACTATATCGCCATCCCTCCTCGTAATTCCTCTTTATTCGTTTTTGTAATACATTTACTTTTCCCCTATACTGGTTTGCCATCGCCTTAATCTCTCATTAATCCTAAATATACAGATATATTAATGGTAAATTGAATGATGGATAATAATAAACTAAAATGATGAATGCAGGCTTATTAATAGAAAAATGAAAATATATATATATGTATATTATATTATAAACAAATTATAAACAAATAAAGTTAAGCATGTGAAAAAAAAAAGGGAAATTAAAAATGAGCGCACATACTCTTTGAGTTTTTGAAAAGAAAAATAAAAATGAAATATATAAACAAAATAAACTAAAATGAAAAGATAAGAAAGTCAAAAGAGAAAAAGGGGGGGAAACCTAGCAAAGACAAGAATCAGGGTTTGAGACTGGATAAAAGAAAGGGAGAGGGGGAAAGAAGGGATTTTTGGGCTGAGATTGGTATTGTTATGCTGCGAGAATAGAGACTGATTGATTTCTGGTAGGAGTTGGGAATTCTCAGCAGATGTGAGTGGTAGCTCAGCCTTGGAGGCAAGCTGAGAAGCTAGTTACTCTCTGATTGTGTGTGGCCCCTTTGCGGCTCGGGGGGCTGAGGGGGAAGAAGAGTACCCCTAGCGTTTGGCTGGGAGGTACCGGTGAGTTCATAGCGGTCGGCAAGAAGGAGCGGGAGCGGCAGGAGCGCGGGAGTCATTTGCGACAAGCGATAAGGCAAAGGTATGTGTTTCAGTTGTAGAATAGCATGCATTAAATGTATGCTCAGGTTTAAATTGATTGTAAAAGACATGATGAACATTAGAAAAAGGGGTTTTTCTCTGTGTTGTATGATGCTTTATGGATAACAATGGCCTGCGTGCTTGTTTAGATTCTGAGCTGCATTTTTTTTTTGTGCCCCTTTGTTTACTGTCATTTAGGTTAAAATTTTTGCAAGGCGCTCTGAGCAGCCTCTTCACGCCCATTGTTTTCTGTTAATTAGATTAAATTTTTTTACGGCTGCAATAACCATAAGCTCGATGAATGTCCCTGTGTTGGTTGTATTACCTGTATTTATTTTTTCTCTGCAAACTACACTGGGAGAGGCCTGAATTTAATAATTGCAGTTCCTGGCTTGTTTTTATAGTTCGTTTGCGATGAAAATGTCTCTGATATCTGAAGCTTCTACATTTTAGCATAGTGTTTCCAACTCCTAAAAAATGAAGCTGCCTGTGCATGGTCGTAGATACACGGATGAGGGGTCATTTGTCTAGATAAAGCGTGAAATTTTACCTTTGTATTCGTAAGGATAATGCACTGTATCTTCTATTTTTTTTCCTGTGTAAATCACACCAGTACTGAATAATTAACCTTTCCCGACTCTTCTGTAACGAGTGAACGGATACTCGCCCTGTAATGGAGTGTCCGTCTATATTCGTTATCGACCCTCTCCCGAAATCATTCATTACCCTTTTCCTTTGTTATTCAGTTAGCAGCCAATTGCGTCTAGTGGCCGATTGAGTCTACTTCGCTAATTAATTTTACGGGACTTTATTATGACTGCGAGGATGTCAATGCCCTTTTCTAGCTGCGTTGATTACAATGGCCTTCTATTGTGACTGTGTTGGTGGGATTAGGGGCGTTTCCGTCCCGGTTTCTTGGGTAGAGTTATGAACCCAATGGAATAGGAAACGACATTACTTAACCCGTTCCCTTGGACAAGCGACTTTGGGAAAACAACTAAGTTGTTTTAGATCGGGCGATTTCCTTGGTCCTTCCATTCCAATGATGGTTGCATGCACTGTGTAGGTATGTTGGAACGTTACACGTAACCCTAACTCCATTTTAGCAGAAGAAAACCCTAGCGATAATTTTGGGGCATACATTTCTGGAAACCATGGTATTTTTGCTGAAAACTGTGGTGAAATTAATTTGAACGCCAGCAGCCCTTCCACCGGGGATAGCGCTAGTTGTGCCTTGCATGATCATCGCGTGTTGTGGTTGTCATACTAATTGACAACTGGTCCTCAGTCGACTATCCCCACACTCAGCAGCGTAGTGGTGGACGCCTGACTGCCTCTAAACTGGCAGCACCTCTTAATGGATGACATAGGCGTAGCTGAACGACCAGCGTTACACCGCGACCTCCTTTCTTCCACCTGGAATGCAATTCCCTCACCTGCACGTAATTGTGAGCAACTTTGTGTGTGGGTCCTCTGCCCAATTTTCCCAAATGCAGAGCCAGCCTTGATGCGCGTACCTATTTTTTTTCAAGCTGTCGCTGAGCGAAGGCTAATGGACCAGTTGAATTAAAAAAAATTAATATAAACTTTTATTAATTGAAATGATTTAACTCGCTTTAATTTAATGTCTTATATTTTTATTCTTTTAAAACTATCGATTCTTCCCGCACGTCACAAACGCCCAAGGATTCTCTAGCTACACAAACCGAGCCTTTTCTGTTGAAAAAGAAACCAAATGATAAATAAATAAAAAGAAATTTAATATAATATTATATTATGTTAAGATGATTTTTGTATAGTGTGAAATAATACTTATAAAAACCCTCCCTCTCGTTTTTATCCTTTCCAATGAAGCATTTACCATTTAGCATATCTTCACAATTTTAAAATGGAAGGATGCAAAGGGATGTTGTTTTTATTCGTATTCTTTGAGGGAGGAAATGAATGTTTTTATGGTTAGCACCTCAGCTGAAGGAATTGATGTTATCCTAAGATCCTCTTATTTACTGCCATAATGTTAGTTAATGTGTTAATGATTGCGTTAAATGATTTCAAACTTGCGACGTGCATTGGTTTATAGTTTTAGATTGCATGTAGGTGTTGCGTTATTATCACTCGTAACCAATCATTAATTGGTTATGATTAATAATGAGTTAATGAATTTAGAGGATTGCGTTAACCCTGGAATTATAATTATAGATCAATGATCATTTTCCTTAATGATAATGTTACATCCCTTCATTATTGAATTAAAATTTTTAATTAATTATTTGTTAATTATTAACCCGTGGATGTACAAATGCACGATAAGGTCCCTAAATGTTAACTTAAGGAGTACCTGGATGACAACCATGATCTCGAGTTGCGCGACAAAGCGGCCTTAAGACTAGGGTAGGTTAGGAAATTTTATTTTATTGATAACACAAGGGAAGAAATACGATTATCATTTATTTGCCCGGTTATTAAAAAGGGAAATGTAATATGGCCGAATGTAATGTAAGGCAATGTGGTATAATGATAAGGATAATATAGTGTAAGGTTTTAATGTTAATGTTATCATGGGTGTAGAGTAATAATCATTCTAAGTGATGTTGATTGTATGTTGATGTTAATGTAATGCAGGTAATATTATTGCGTTAGAGTAATGGTTAGGGTATGAACGTGAATGCTAAGGCTAATGGATGTGAAAGTGTACCATGGACGTTGTAGTTGTTTAATTGCCATGTTCATATTATTAATGGAAAGGTTAGTGCAGGATGAATTGCAATATAAGTATTTGTTTAATTGTAAATTTAATATTATTAGTTGAAATATTAATGTGGGTTGAATTGCAAGGTGGAGTAATTGTTCAAATTGCAATGTTAATGAGGATGCTTAAGTTGTGAGATTAATATTTGTTAAATGAATGTTCGTAATGAGGTTTAGATAGCAATGTTATTATTGGTTTAATTGAATTGTTAATGATGAGGTTGATTTGCAATGCGCGGGTGATTATTGCTTGTCCCTGAACTAGCACAGAATGACCTTATGACTAAACATTGGGTGCTTGAGATTATAGGCTTTTTCCTTATGATAAAGTCTTCGTCGGTTAATGATAATTAATGGAGCAATTGGTCTTGATTGATGTCTTCGGGTCCCAATAGTGGTTGGTCGATTGAGTCCTCCTGACTTGCGTCTCCCATAGAGGTCATGATTGTCCCTGATTTTGTAGTACTGGGTGGTATTGTATTGCGTAGTTTGTTCGTGTCGGGCGGGATCTAGACACCTCTTGCAGCTTAGTATTTATGTCTGTGTATAAATTCGGTGGAAAGAATCCAGTGTCGTATCAAGAGTCCCAGGCTGTTTAAAGGCACAGTTCCACTCTTGCGACACACTCTGAGCCGTATCAGTAGTCTCGGGTTGTTTAAAGGCACAGTGTCCACTACTGCGACTCTATTGTTGGATTCTATCATTCTGTGACAGTATTGTACCTAACCCCTGGTGTCTTTTTGCTTACAGCTACTAGTTGCACGCCTTATGTCTAGGGGCATTATTTCTTGTTGTCACTATGATATGTCGGTTCGTCTTGATTGGGTTCGTCTTACTTGTGTCTCATGGGTTCGGGAGGTGACGTAGAGTTGAGGGGGTTGTTTCTCTACATGCACGCACACACGGTTAAAAAAAAAAACAAAAAAAACAAAAAAAACAAAAAAAAAATTGCACCTGTTGTCAGAGTAGTTGTCCTTAACATAGGAGGGTTCTTCCATAATAGCTAGAATTTTAAATCAAATTTTATTGCAAATGTCCTTTGTAGATTATAGATAACACACTATGAGATTGTGTCTCTTTACATATGTGTAATTGAATTGTAAATCAATTTTTAAAGGAAATAGCCATCTTATGTACATACAATTAGAAATCAAGATAATACCCCCTCTCTATTTAATACAAATGACAAAACCAAAGTGTAATTAGCAATTATTATTTTTTAATTAATTTTATTATCATTATTTTTAAACTAATACCACCTTTAAGCAAGGCTATTTAATTACATCGAACTCTAAATCCAATTAGAGATAACTAACCAAATTTTAAAACATTTAAAAAAAATATTAATATCAAAAATTGAAAAAACTGTAATTAACATACGAAAAACAAATGGTAACCGAAGTAAGTCAACTCTGTTTGAACGTTAAGGCGAGTACTATAATCCCTGCCAAGGAGGGACTAATAAACTCCATAGTTAACTAATTTATTGAAGGATACACATTTCATTAGAGTCCGTTATACACATTGCATTCTTTGATCTTCTTACATCCCCGTCAGCGAGTTTGCCAACTCTTTGATAACTTATGTCTTCCTATGTGTGTAAAGGAGAAACATTTTTCCACCACTATGAATTATGTTATGCCATCCTTTTCGTCCTTCCCTATCAACTACAAAATTCTGCTGCGTTCATACAATAATTTGCGCACGCCTCACTAGTACGCTCTGACTTTTATTGTGTGCAATACATTTTCTATAGCAAAATTTGGCCTTTTTTCCTGCTCTCTCGACAAGTTCATGCACGCCAGGTAAGCCACGTTTATAGTATAGCGAGGCAACCAATTGTATACCCGACACATGTTCTTAATTGCGTCACTGATATACAAAGGATTGATGAGGAGTCAATTAGGTGAGTGTGATTCACTTTGAAAAAACAATGAAATTATTCGTAGTGGGGAGAGCCAGAGTGACAATTGTAATTAATTCTAACAAACGGTTCGGCCCATCCGTGTCTTACAGAAACGCCAGCCCATCCTTTTCAATACTGTCATCTTCAAACTATTTCATTCTTTGTCATCCTCGCGTTCGAGGAGTGACTCCAAGTTGATCACTCACATCCAGGGACATCCGATGAACCTGGAGTCATGTTGAGATATACCAACTAATTTTTCAGATTTTGTGGAGCGTCCTTATACGGTCGTTGGGGAAAATTTGTGTAAATAGTTAAAGTTCAAAGTTTGAAGTGGAAAAATTTAATGGTAAAAACAATTTTGAGCTTTGGAAGTTTAAGATGCACGATCTGTTAGTGAAACAAGGGTTGTAAAATAGGACAAAGAAACCGACAAACATGACCAATAAGAAATGGGAAGAATGAGACTCAAAAGCACTCAGTATCATTCGTCTATGTCTAGCGGATGACGTTTTGTTTAATATCGTAGGAGAGGATAGAACGATTGGCTTATGGAACAAGTTGAAAAGTCTGTATATGACGAAGTCCTTGACGAACATATTTTTCTTGAAGAAACAATTATACAGTTTGCGAATGAAAGAAGGTATGAGAGTTGTTGACCATTTAAATACCTTTAATAACCTTATAGCTCAATTGACTAGTATGGAAGTTAAATTCGAAGATGAAGATAAGGCTATTACTCTATCGTGTTTGTTGTCTGAGTCTTGGAATAGTTTAGTCACCTCTATTAGCTTTAAATCAACAGAAGTTTTAGATTATGACTCTATCGTGGGAGCTTTGTTGGCTGAGGAGATGAGGAGAAAATATAGTCAAGAAACCTCAACTTGAGAGGTGATGGTGGTCAGAGGTCGACTCAAAGAAAAATAGCATAATCAGAGAAGTTCTTCACAATCTAAGTGAGGGGTAGAAAGGGTAGAGAAAAATGATGGTACTGTGAAAAAACAGGGCATCTCAAGAAAGATTCATGGAAAAGAAACTGAGGAGAACTCTACAAAGGAAGCAAATTTGGTTGCAACAAATACATGTATGAATCATGAAGTTGTATCAGTTTCTAGTAGCTTAGGATATCAAACAGTTAGATTCGGGTGCCTCCCACCACAAGTTCTCACATAGAAACTGATTCATTTCTTACCAGTCTGTTGATGAGGGTGTAGTGTTTATGGGAAATTGTATTCTCTATAAAACTATTGGGGTTGGTAGTATTAGAATGAGGATATTTGATGGTATTGTTAGAGAACTAACATATGTTAGATATGTACCTAAGCTTAAGTTAAATTTGATTTCATTAGGGGTTTTCGATTCTAGTGGATATAAGTATATAGGTCAAGGTGGGGCACTCAAAGTGTCGAAAGGCAGTTTAATAGTGATGAAGGAAAGAAAGGTTGATAACCTTTATAAGCTGGAAGGAAGTACTAAAGTTGCATCTGAGCTGACATATGTATCTTCTTGTTTATGGCAGAAGCAGCAAGGTCATATGATCAAGAAAGAATTCTAGGTGCCCGTAAGTTGTAAATCACTTCCAGACTTAGAATCTTTGTTTTTTAATTCCTTCTTGTTTTATATCTCTGCAAGTTATGATGGTGTAAAGGGATCTAATGTGTTGGATCATACTGCCCAAAATATCATCATTAACAGAGATATAATATGTTTGGAACAAACAGAAAGGTTAGTTCAAGATCACAATGAATATTTTTTTGCATGCTAGAGGATTCATTGTATGGCCTAATGGTACCCAGACAATTGTATAAGAGGTTTGAATCCTTCATGGAGAGGCAAAATTTTTCAAGGGGTAAGTATGAATATATTGTTAATAGTACATTCACTATCTTGATGTTATTTAATGATGATATACTCATTGCAAGCCCAAGCATGTTTGAGATCATTGAGAAAAATATTGAGTTGGATAGGACATTTTAGATGAAGGATCAAGGAGCAACAAAACAAATTTTGAGCACAGAAGTACACAAAGACAGAATACATGGTAAGATGTAGTTAGCACAAAAAAAATTGATACTAATGAAGTTCAGTATGAACATTGTGAAACCTATTAATATCCCTGTTGTTTTCCTTGAAAAGTTTTCTTCAAGTTTAGGTCTTGTTTATATAAAAGAAAATGTTATGTCTCGTATATCGTATTCCATTACAATAGGAGGTTTGTTGGATGTGATGAAATGGTTAAGAACAGATATTTCACATTGAGTTGATGTTGTCACACACATGAAAAATTCAGGTGGAAGTGAAATGGGTGCTTCATAATTTTAGAGGCACAAGTGTCATCTATAATAATTACAGTAGTGAGTTAATCTGTGATAATTGTAATTTAGATTTTGCATGTATTTTGGATAGAAGAAGATCTACCTTAACATATGTCTCAAAGAATAATTTTGAAATACATGTTGGAAGTGGAGTGATCCCTAAGAAAATCCAAACTCGAACAAATTATACAGATGTGTTCACGAAACCAATGTTATTAGAGAAGTTGCAGTGGTGCTTGGCTTCTCTTGGCTTGCAAGATAGGTGATGAATAAACTGGACATGATATTCAAGTAAATTGTTGTCAAGGTGGATATTGTTGAGATATTCCAACCAATTTCCCATGATTTTGTGAATTGTAGAAGATATAGTGGCTCCTTTAAATCAATTTCTTCCTGAAACAATTCATCCATTTTTGGGATCCACATTAATGTAATCATTGTTATAAACTATGAAGAGCTGCTATAAATCCATGTAAATATGAGAGGAAAAGAAAGGTTGAGTGTGAGTGATAAGCATGGTTTAAGTAATTTAATATCTCCCTTAAACGATAAATAAACCGAATATCAGTGTCTCATGGATGTTTCTCTGTATTTTATTTTACCACATAAAATTGTTGGGCTACTTTGTGTGATTCCATTTGATCTCATCATGTTCAATATTTGCAATTAAATAGCCTATCTTTTTATGCTTATGTTTCACAACAAGTCACTCCTATCAAATGGAGTTACTTCAACACAACAAATAATGTTGTGAGATAGAATGGACATGGGGAAACTGAAAATTTTAAATTTCTTTGATAACATTCATTTGTGTTTCCTTCAATAAATTATATGAGATGTTTATTACTTTCTTCACGTCTCTATTGTCCTTTCTTATGTTTCTTGTTTCCTTCATTAAATTATATGAGATGTTTATTACTTTCTTCACGTCTCTATTGTACTTTCTTATGTTTCTTCCTTTCAGTAGACAGTAAAAATTTGTCTTCTTCCTTTGGCTCGTCTCATGACCCTCCTTCGACTCAATCTTCAATGCAAAAATTGCGTTCACTATTATCTATGATATGGATTGTAATATTATAATGTCATATGATTAGGACCAAGTTAGGATTAATGGAGTGCATTGTAAACCATCAAATATGAAGACCATAGTGAATAAATCTTAGTATGGGGGACGCTGATGATAGTTCTAGTTAATGTTGTTAGTGGATCTAATTAAGGGGTAGTGTTAGAATAATAAAATTGCATGCATCCTGTAATAATTAATCTGTCTAGATTACTAGTAGTTAGTAGTTATACCAAAGTAAGTGCATCTTAACCCATATTTTATCTTAATTAAAAATATAGATTGATGGTGTTGCAGTTGATCATTAGTTCCACAAACCAATAATTGGTATCAGAGCGGGTATAAGACTCACTCTCTCATGGGAACAGGGCCCAGGGAGTTTACTTTTCACTGGGAAACGAGGACAAACTAGCGATAATGTAAGCAAGGGGCAGCAAGGAGAAAAGGTAGATAGTTAGAACCATATGGAAGAAAGGGTTGGAATCTTGCAAGGAGGAAACGTTGATGTAAGGCACACTGACATGGACTATTATGGTAGAAATAAATAGAGAGATTCTAGCATGAATGAAAACAATTATGTTGGTTTTGTTCATGCTGAAAACCGTGACGGAAATGAGGAGACAGATTCTGGCATGAATGAAAACAATGATGGTGGTTTTGTTCATGTTGAAAACCCCAAATGCAATGAGGAGTCTCTTATGTTTCATGAAAATTAAATCTCCAATAGAAAGGATTATGACCATGAAAAATGTCATGGAGATGAAAAAGTAGTAAATGATTACAATGAAGGGTTGTTCTCCTAAGATTCTTGGTAATGATGTTGTCGGAGAAGACATGAAAGTTGAGGATATCGCAAATACTGATGCATTGGAGAATTCTCGATGAAACAATGATGGAATATATAGTAGAGAATTTAAAACCGAAGTTGTAAGGAGAGAACATTGAAGAATCACTAGAAAGGGCCAAACAATTAAGGAAGAAAATCATTATCATACAATCAACAAGAAGCGTTAAGTGTTAAAGAAAAGAGAAATCCACTGGGTGAAAATATCTGAAGTGAAGAAAGGTTAGTCATAAGTAAGAAGATATTTCCATAACTATACAATCTGGAAGTTTACAAGAAAGGTCTCTAGCCATGAGATTGAGGATTTTTATGGTTCATCCAAGAATTAAGTCCGCAAGAAAGGTCTCCAACAACAAGATTGAGGATTTCTTTGGTCCATTGAAGAAGGTGCAGAGACTACATATGAAGCAAAAATTTTGGTATGGTAATATTTAAGAGTCACTAGCGAATATAATAATCCACTATGATGTGGTGGAGAGAAGGTGTTTGAAAGAGATCATGAGGGAAATCGAGAAATATGACTACCCAAGTGATGAAATGTTGTACCTGACATGAAATCTTGTAATGAGGGGGTTCATGATCAGTTATATCGAGCACCCAACAAAGATTTGGTCCTAGTTGTAAAAGTCTCGCCATAGGCAATTTGATTTCCCCAGGTTTGTTGTAATTTTTTATTTAGGCATAGGGTTTCATCATAGTTCATGGTGTACCCCTATCATGCATAGAGAGGATGTGACAAAAATTGTGGAATGAACCACTTGGTAGGTAAAAGGGTGGTAGGTATACTCATATTCTAGATTGATGTTGAATAGGAAAAGTTGAATCTTGTATTAAAGTGGGGAATGTGAGATGGATTGTAATGTAAGAATGTGAGATAGCTAGGACCAAGTTATGATTAAGGGGGAGTCTAATGAATTGTAAAACATCAAAGATATAAGGGTGGAACTTCAATATTCGTTACATATGGACTGCTTCAGAACGTATCCTCACAAGAATGACTTTTATTCCAGAATAGATAGACTATGTAGTTACTTTTGATCTTCAAGCTCATCAATAGATGAAAATAGAGAGCATACGTAAACTGAATCATTTTACAGAATTATGACAGAAGGAGTTAGACTCAAACTTGAAGATCTATGAATGTCAACTCTTGAATGATCAAATGAGAGGCTTGGGCCTTTATTTATAGCATCACCATCCGATTAACTAAGAATTACTAACTAGCATCTTTAGTTCGAAAAAAGATGGTTTTCACGAGGGGATATTTATCGTGATCTAACTGGACTCGCAAAAGACAAAATATGACAAAGATTTGGGGAAATTGGGAAAAACCACTTGTTATCTCATCCCTCAATGGTATTTCCACATATGGGAACCCAAATCATACCTAACAGATAAATAAAAAATATGACTAAGATTTGGGGCAAGTGGAGACAACCACTTTTTATCTCGTCCCTTAATGGTCTTTCGACATATGGGGACCGGATTCAGACCTGGAATATATAAAGTGGAGTGTTACGTCACCCACAGAATGGTATGTCATATGACATAGCCAAAAAACACACAAAGTACAAAGTGGAGTGTACTACCACCCACAGAGAATCTCTTTAAGATTTTATAAAATATTTCATGTCAAGAAAGTAAAGATACTATGTACAAAGTAGGGTCCACAATGCTTCCGCACTAATCCTCCATGTAGTTATTCAAATTATGAATTACATATTCATTCTAGGAGATATAAGATTTGTATCCATAGGGATTATGAGATTCAGGTATGTACGGTACTGGGAAGAGGAAATCATCAAGGAAACAACCCACAAAGGATTCATGCATAAGTGCATGCTTGTGATTTTTAAGATACTCCTCTTGATAGCTAGTTTGGAATTTAAGGGTTAGGAGCACCTCTTCTTGGGATATGCCTAGTATTTTTGTATCCTTATATTTTAATGAATGTTCATATTGTACAATCTCTAGAGGATCAAGTTTGGATAAAGATGTAGCAACACATTTTATCTTGAATTTGAACCAGAGTTCATATTGTGCTACAATCATAAGTTCATGTTCCAGATAAAAAATAAATTGAGGTCCTTTTAATGACCATTCCTTCCTTGGCATAAATATTTCAAACAAAATTTTAGTCCATTCAGTCCATGGATTTCTTACTAAGTTTTTAGTACCTGTACAAACACCATTTTCCCTCTTTTCACAAGCCAGTTGTAACAGTAAGGAATAATGCTCCCAACATACTGGTCTAGAGCCAATATCATAGTAAAACATATATTCATCATCATATTCTATGGAGAATTGTTGAATGCAACCCCATATCATTTTTGAATCATTTCTTAGGCCTGCAAATGCCTTATCCTCCCATTTTTCGAGACCTGGATTTTCATGGCAGAATCCTTAATTTCTTCAATAAATGTAGTTGAAAATTTTTCTGTTGATTTCTCTATGATAATCATCTCTATTAATTCTTGAATTACCGTTGAAAAGGTTTATTTTCTTCTTGTGGCTCGATCTTGATCTTCTTCTTTCTGATTCATAGGCTTTTTTTCTTTATTTGATGGTCCTACTGAAAACATGGCTAAATATGCAGTCTTGGCTTCCTTCATTAACCTATCAGCAAGTCAATTTAAATTACTAGGTTTATTTTGTACAGTGAAATCAACATTATCTAGCCATAAAATCCATTTTTGAATTCGTTTTTCAGATTTTAATATCCATGGTAAAATTTTCAGATCATATATAATTAGGAATTTTACTCGTTTGAGATAGAGTTTAAAATGGAGTACTGTCTTTTTTACAACAATAAGATCTTTATGGTTGGAAGGTTAATTAATATCTGCTCCCCGAAAAGAAACTACAACATATGAACTTTCAACTCCATTAACTTTTTCAATTAGTACACCTACCCATGCACTATTTGATGCATTTATTTCTATGATATAGTTCCCTTCTCGAGTAGTTAGGGATAATGGTGGAAGTGTTTTGACCTTGTATTTAATCCTCCTTCCAACTTTAGTCATTGCATCATTCTAAGGTGAAGGATTATTTTTCAATATCTATTGCATAATCAAAATCTGATTGGCTTTCCCTTTATAAAATGGCCGAATATAGTAGAGTATTCCTAAGAACCTCTGCAAATCTATTTTGTCATGAAGAATGTCAGGAAATTCTATAAAGGATTTCAAAATATGGTCTTGGAGAATTACCTGGCCTTTTTCTATCCTGAAACTGAGAAATTTGATTCAGTTTTCGCGATTTCCATTTTGGTCTTGGATAAAACCAGACTGTGCTTGAACACCAGATCATAAAACTGTTTCAATTGTTTTTTCGATGTTCTTGGAGATTCTTTGAACATACCAATATATCATAAATAAATAATTAGCCATGGATTATCCCTAAATACGTCTTCCATTCTCTTTTGGAACTCCCTAGGAGCATTGTTTTAGCCAAAAGGAATTACTTTCCACTGATAATGACCATGGGGTACAACAAAAACAATTTTATGTCTATCCTCTGGGACTATACCTATTTGATGGAATCTTGATTTTAAATGAAATTTACTAAATACAGTCTTTCCTTTTATTCTCTGTAATAATGATCTTTTATTTGGAAGAGGATACCTGATGTTATGAAGAACTTTGTTTAGCAATTTGAAGTTGACTACCAACCTTGACTTTCCTCTTTTTTTCTCATAGCACTTGTTGACATAAAAACCTCTGTAAGGCCATGCACGCTTTGATGGATAGATATCAAACCCTTCTGTAGGAGATCATTAATTTCTTGTTGGAAAGTATGGATCTTTACCGGACTCATCAAGGATGTTGATTCATTTTGTGGAGTAATTTTGACAAAGGGATCATATGGAAGAGAAACAAAATGTTTCTCCCTATGCCAAAAGGAATTAGGGGATAATGAAGTGCAATCTGTGATGAGTTTTTTCTGAAATTTCTTTCAACATTTTTTATCCATATATGTGCATAACAAATGCTCCTTTCCAATTTGTGTAAGTCTCTTGATGATTGGGATTTTTCGGAGACATTTTTTTGTTCTTTTTCTCTTCTTATAGATCTTCCTTTGGTAAACAAAGGAGTTTGGATCTTTGTCCCATTTAAATAGAATTCAAACATATTTTATTTCTTGTCTGTTATCATGGGATCTATAAGTTCAAGGAATTTTGCACCTAACACATAATCATCATTAATCTAGTTCACACAGTGGAAATAAATCTTGCAAGATCGCTTACCTATTTTTAATTGGAAGTTTTCCGCTTGGCCTTGTATGGGTACTTCTGAACCATCTATGGCCTTTCCTATCATGGTAGGTATTTCCCAATAGAATTTTGGAATTACATTATTTCTTAGTAGATTTAACTAAAATCCAGAATCAACTAAGAAATCTACCTCATATGGTTTTGTCTAAGGTGGAAAAAATGTGATCTTGTAGAACTTAGTTCCTCCAAATGATAGTAATGTGGGACTTTGCTTTAACTCTTTTCGAGAAATGGGCTTTGAATCTTGTTTTTTAGAATAAATAGGAGATTCGTTAGAATAATCATCAGACCTTTCTTTCTTCTTTTCCCTAGATTTTTTTTTGCTATACCCCTTTGGCATAGCGAATGCATGTTCATACACTCTAGATAATTCTTTTTCTAGTGAATTATTTATGTCACTTCTTATTTCTCCATTTGAGAGATTGATTTGCTTAATGTTTTCTAGCGTAATTTTCAGCCTTTATTGTTTCTCTTTCAATTGGAGTTTTAGCAACTTTTCTCTATATTTTCTAAAATTTTGTTTGTATTTATGTTGATATGGAAAATCAAAATACAGGTCTATTGATGCATATTTACTAGATGATGGATTACTAGATAGTACTTTAATTGAATCTTTACTAGGAGTAGAAACATATCTTAGTACATCAACCTTTTCTTTCCTTAGATTTTCCCGCATTATATATTTCCAAGTTAGGGTAATTTCAAGAAACCAATTAATATCTTGGATTCTCTTTTCAGGATCTAGTTTCTGCAAACGTGAGAACATGCAGAAACCAAAAGTGGGTTTCTCACATTCCCAATTTAGTGTATCAAAATCACTAAATTCAGAGAAATAGGAGAGAGAATATGAATCATCTTCTGAAAACTCATAAGGATCAGAAAAATGAAATTTCCACCAACTTATTCATTAGGAGAACAATAAAATAAATCCCACCACTTGGGATCAAGCTCCTCGACAAAAAGTGTAGACAACTTTATCTTGTTTTTATTTCTAGGGAATTAATGTGCCCAATGGCCTTTTTGCTTATAGTTGAAGCAAGTTGAATCCTTGGTAGGATTTTTTCTTTTCTTAAGATACATAATTTTCTTATAAGACTTGTATTTGTGCTTCTTTTTCTCGGGCCAAGGATGATCGGGATTGAATCTAGATATGAAAGAATGAAATTTATTTCCTTTGGATCTTCAGGAGCAACGTGTCTTTTCAGACTGATGTGCTTGATTATGAGCACCACATCCCCATTATGGCATCTAACCTGCATCTTTACATAAATAATAGTGAATAAATAGTTTTCCAAGGGACATTAGTGATAGTTCTAGTTATTGTTGTTAGTAGATGTTATTAAGGGGGAGTGTTAGAATAATACAATTGCATCCATCCTATAATAATTAATCTATCTATGGTTACAGGTAGTTGGTAGTTATACCAATAAAACTACATTGTAACCAATAACTTTTTTTAATAAAAAATATAGATTGATGGTGTTGTGGTTGAGCATCAGTTCCACAAAAAAACATTGTCCACACATTTGTACAAATGGTGCACACACTTTTTAGGTGTAGGTTCATCGATGTTTTTGATAGACCATCTAAGGTAGCTCTACTTCTCTTTATCTGTCCTCTAAACAGATAAAAACCTAATTTGTGAAATGTTGTGTTGTTGCAACTATTTTTGAGTCTATGATTGACACATGCAAACTTTGGTAAAATAGTGTTGTCTCTACAACCTTTCAAAAAATCTAAATCCGATGCTCTTCTCTAAATTTTTAACTTGAGAATAAACTTTTCTAGAAAATAGCTTTCTTAAGGATTTCTCTTCCACACAAAAAAACAATCTGATGATTAATATTTATTTGGGGAAATCTTTCTTCATAATTGTTAAGAATATCCATAATGTTTAAAATATCCAGAATGTTTAGTATTCATAATAGGATCTATCTTCATGACATAAAGCCCAAGAAATGAGAGAAGAAGAACAATTTATAAACAATAAACAATGAAAAACATTAACTAAAAGAAAATACTTCACCTTTTTAAAAATAACGAACAATGAGAAGCATTATCTAAAAACAAATACTTCACCTCTTTATATCTTTAAAAAAAGAGACAAAGAACCTTTAAAATATTTTGAAAAAATAAAAAGTATTAATTTAAATATAATAAAAATATACACGTGTTAATAGAACATCATCAAAAATACTCAAACAAAGAATATTACTAAAAATCTACAGTAAATAATCGAATGATTATTATCACCAATTTTTTTTTTATAAATTATAAACCATGAGAAACATTAACTGAAAACAAATACTTCACCTCTTTATAAATAACAAACAATCAGAAGCGTTAACTAAAAGCAAATACTTCACCTCTTCATAGCTTAAAAGGACCAAAAACCTAAAAACATATTTAGGAAAAATAAAAACTATCAATTTAAATATAATAAAAATATACACTACTAATGCTATTAATTCTAATACAACATCATCAAAGACATTCAAACAATAAATAACTCTAATAGAACGTTATCAAAGACACTCAAACAAAAAAATAGTACTAAAAATCTAGCGCGAATAATACCAATATTA